>JAPQRP010000012.1:1855905-1874927 GCA_037367295.1 Apogon hyalosoma | reverse complement strand
CAGCTTTTGTCTGTAGTTTGCACACACATTCTCCATTATAATGAATACAGTGACATTGGATTTAGGTTTGACCAATGAAACATCCTACTACGTTTTTTTTTTTTTTTTTTTTATGAATTCTAATTGTTCTGCTGGTATTATGTTCTGATGGTTTTTCCTATCACGGCATCAATTTTGATGGTTTATAACATAATGCACCAAATTTCCTTAAAAAAAAAAAAAAAAAAGTGCTACGCTCCCATTTTGTAATAACTGTTGCAAAACGTAACACATGATGCCAGGCACAACAAACCTCGCACATATCGAAGCTTATTTTTTTTATCACTCCAGCTGATGTCACCATGTCTGTGCGTGTGCTGATGTCAGCATATCAGTTCCCTCAATATATGTGCCAAGTTTGAAGTAAATCGAAACAACACTGATGTTTTTATTGACGTGACATTTTGGCCATTGTAAGTAAATGAGAGAAGAAAAAAGATTTTAAAAAGTCATAAAAATGTGAACTTTGACCTAATGTTCCCATAATGTAATCACATGTATTTTGGGTCACTGGCAATCTATAAACCCAATTTGGTATGAATTCAACCAACCGTTTTGCTGCTACAGATATTTGAAATTGTGCCCATTATGAGTAAATGGGGAGATTTTTTTTTTTTTTAATCATAAAAAATGTAAACTTTGGCCCATTTTTCCCAAAATGTAGTGACATCTATTCTGGGTCACTGGTAATCTATAAACCCAATTTGGTATGAATTCAACCAACAGTTTTGCTGCTACAGATATTTGAAATTTTGCTCATTATAAGTAAATGGGAAAAAAAAAAGATTTAAAAAACTTCATAAAAAATTCGAACTTTGACCTACTTTTCCCAAAATGTAATCATTTCTATTCTAGGTCACTGGCAATCTATAAACCCAATTTGGTTTGAATTCAACCTGTAGTTTTGCTGCTAGAGTGTTAACGATCAAACAAAGAAACAAACGGAACCAAAAACAATACCCCTTGGGATGGGGTGATAAGTTATTACAAAATGCGTTCAAGGATTTTATTACAAAATGTGGCATGGTATTATAAAATGTGGCGTTATTACATAATGAGGTGAAAAATTATAACATTATTACATATTGCACCATTATTACATAATTATTACAGCTACGAACGGAGCACACGAACGACGCAGACACGCCGCCCTACTGTCTCGCCGTTTGGGTGTATCTGTTTGCAAAACAAACAAAGGGAAAAGGCCGACTTGTCGAGGTTTTCTTTTTTTTTCTCTTCTCCCTCTCAGTGTTTGTTTGTGTGAAGCATTGATTAGCGCAGTGAACAATCAGCAGCAGCAGCAGCATGAACTATCTGACAGACAGAGAGAGAGGATTTGCCCATTGACCATACGCAGCCCATTAAGCAGCAATCAACCTTCCCTGTCCTGTTTTGTATTCCTGAAGAATGCCCGACAGCTACAAAGTGGAGCCATGAATATACCAAGTTGTGCCAAGGATACAAAAGAGCTACAGGGTGAAATGGAAAAAGACCTGAGAACTCTGTAAAGATGTTGATTTAACCCATAAAGACCCAAACATCCACTGGAAACAAAAACCATCTGCTGATCTAAAATGTTTAATACCTATCGATCCATGTAAATAATTGGCGTGAAACAGTTTGTCGTCTTTTCACGGTCATCAGATGTGACCCATTTGGACGTTCAGAGGCTCCGTAGTTACCGTGGAAACACCGTCATCTTCTACAACATTGATTCACCGGTAAAACCCATGGAGTTGGATCAATGACAGCGGATGGAGACGCCGGGTTTGTGTTCGGTCAAAGGTATCTTTGCTGAAAAAGTCCGTTTTTCTTTAGTTTTCTCTGTTTCTGATATAGTAACCCTCAACTTTAGTCTAAGTTTTTATGAACATCTACATGATCAGTGAATTACATAAAGGAAAATATGTGATTTACACTGAAAAAAGGCAAAATAAGGAGGATAATATTACAATCGATGGTGATAAATCACTTTAAAAAGGTTAAATATAGAGAAAAATTCATTTGGGGACTGCCACAAAAATAGCACTGGGTCTGGGTGACTTTTTTTTCAACAAAATATATCATTACCTGAACGTAAAAAAAAAAAAAAGTGTCTACAACTGTCATTGTTCCTTTTTTTTAAATGTCATTTCATTAGCGAATCAACGTTGCAGAAGATAACAGTAGAGTCTCTGAACGTCCAAACGGGTCATATCTGATGTCGCTGAAAAGCCGAGAAGCTTCATTTTACCTGAATTATTCACGTGTATTGATATAATTACTGGATCAAAAGTTAAACACTTTAGATCGGTAGATGTTTTTGGCCACTTCTGCTTGTTTAGGTCTTCGACAGTTAATTTCAAGGTTCAGCTGAAGGCTACACTCATAGGAAGAATACAACAAACTGCATGAAATAATTTTACCTAAAAAAACGCCTTCAACTGTCACAGAAAGCGAATGTTATTTCTCTTTGTCAGGATTCAACCGTGACCCTCATAAAATTGGGAAAAAAAAAACTCGGGTATAGCTGCAGAAGATGGTGGGTGGTTTAGTGTGTTTGCCTGTGCTTTGTACCAAAAAGTCCAAAAGAAGAAAAAAAAAAAAAATCCATCTGTACAAAAATCAAAACTGCAGCTTTACACAAAAGCACAATAACAGGACTCCCAGTACTATATTACAGCAACAGTTTCACATTGACTCCTCCAAACAGACAACACAGTCAAATCCACAGATATTTTCTCTGATCACATGCTTGATTTTGCTCCCAGTAAAGAAATTAAAGTTGGAATGTGTGATGGTTTTTGGGTGGCGTTGGATAAAAAAAAAAAAAACAAAAACATGATGGCTTTTCAGCGTAATGCAGTTCAAGTGTTCTTATTAAAGATTTTTTATTGGGGGGAAAAAAATCACATATGTAAGCCTGAAGAAAATAAATAGACAGAAATAAAAACAAAAGCACATACAGTTGGGCTCATAAGTTTACATACCCCAGCAGAATTTATGATTCTTTGTCCATTTTTCAGAGAATATGAATGATAATGCAAAAACTTTTCTTCCACTTGTGGCTAGTGGTTTAATGAATCCATTTATTAAACAAATGTGTTTGCTCTTTTTAAATCCAACTGACAACAGAAACAATCCAAATGACCCTGATCATAAGTTTACATACCCTAGTTCTTCATCCTGTTCTACTGTTATCATCCTATTGAATTATTAGCTTTACACACACACCGTCCTTCCAATTCTGCTCATAAAAATGGTTGCTCAACTTGAAAATCATGCTAAAACGACAAAAAGAACATAAAATGAATCCACTGAGGGTTGTTCGACCAAATCTTGTCAAATTGTGAGTCTGTTTTTTTAACCCCTGAGACATTATCTCAGGTAAACGTGCTGCTGTGAATTGTCGTAAAACGAACTGGTGTAAAATACAGTTTGTCGTCTTTTCATGGTCGTCACATATGACACCATTTGGACGCTCAGAGGCTCCGTAGTTACCGCGGAAACACCGTCATCTTCTACAACACTGATTCACCAGTAAAGCCCATGGAGTTGGATCAATGACAGTGGATGGAAATGCTTATTTTTAAGCTCAGTTAATGATGTATTTTGCTGAAAAAGTCACATTTTTCCTGGTTTTTCTGTTTTTCACGTAATAACCATCAACTATAATCTGAGCTTTAATGAACGTCCGCATGAGCAGTAAATTAAATATTGATAAATACCTGATGTTCACTGAAAAAAAAACACAAAATACAGAGGATAATGTCATAATAAGTGGCGATAAATCATTTAAGAAAAGTTAAAAATACAGATTTTTTTATTTTTTTTTAAATTTTGGAGCTGCCACAAAAGTAACACCGGATCTTTATGGGTTAAAGCGGTGGAAGGTTAAGTATTCAACCACTGTTAAGGTTCCATCAGGCATGACTCTAGTTCTCAAAAGGGTGGAAACACAGCTTTATTTTTCCCAAGTGGCATGAAATGATATCAGGTCATTTATTCTGATATTTGATCTTTTGGGAGTTACAGAAGTAATATATGTATTTGAAAACCATGGTGCTAAAAGTACTGAAGTCACAAAAAAGTCTGTTAAAAATATTTATGGGGTGGACTTAGCTGAACAAATACAACACGTGTATATGCTCAACTTGAAGTGTCCAAAAATGACTTTGGTACTTTTAGCACCAGGGTTTTTATTGTCAGATTCTGCCATTCGCCTGATTTCAGCCTCCAAACACATAAATTATACAAGCACTCAAAGTCACTGGGTTAATTATGTATATAATGACAACGCAACTATTGAATTTTAATGATTCCAGACCATTGCCCCGCAGACAATGCCATTTAACATCTGCCATGACCATGTTCTTATTATGGTAATAATAGCCTTTTCAGTTTAATCCAACCATTACAGAGCCGGTGCTGGATACCAGTACAATATGTCGTGAAAAGAGGAAGAATCCACATTTACTGAAATAGCTCGCACTTTAATGTTACCCAATAGCTTCGTGACATTACCTGATACATTTGTGGGTACAGTGTTTGGATTCCCCCTTTTTTACACTCTTAGCCTTTTCCCCATTGATGAGAACATTAGTGTTAGCTTTACAACAGTTAGTCTTGAGGTACAGCAGAGCAGACCGTTTAAACTTTGATCTATTGTCATCGGTTCCATCTCCATCATCCCAGACCAGGAAACAGACCGAGTAAAACCAAGAAAAAAAAAAAAAAAAAAAAAAAAAAAAAGAAAAATGTTGCGTTTCCCATGAAATTACATTGAAGTTCTTTTGCATGAGACTAGTATTAATGTGTTTGCAGAACTTTGCTGTTGATTATTTTACTTTACAATTTACATCCACGGCAGATTCACACAGGATTAAACTCCGAGACTATGCTAGTACTAACGTCTAAGCAGTGTTAGCTTTACAGTTTTTTTTTTTTTCTTCAGATTTCTTCAGTTAAGAAGTCTCTTGGATGAAACACGAAACGTTTTCAAAAGAGCCAAACCGGTCCAGTTGAACCGAGAAGAACTTCCAAGAAGATTGACGACCTGGGCAAGTGAGAACCTACGCCGACAGCTTTACAAATGTTAGTCTTCAGGCACAAAAGAGCAATTTTTTTTTTTTAAACAAACCTTTAGCATATAGCGCGAGTCATGACTTGGCTTAAGTGCCATGAAATAACTTTTCTTATGATCTGGTGCTGTATAAATAAAATTAGCGTGTTGACCCACGGGGAACCACGGGTTCTAGATGTGGTAGTTTTTATGCTGGGGAGATCTGACTTTTGGGAAAAGATGTGAGTCTATATTTAGTACTGACATAAAAAAAAAATTCTAAAAATAATTCTTTAAAATTTAAACAACAATTAATATATTAATACTGATATCGAGGGACTGAAGGTAGTAAATGCGTCATACCTGTTTTTAACTTCATTTCCCATCATGCAGTGTGGTACTGCAATTCCCGTCAACCGCCGATTGATCCATGGGGGCACCTGTCTGTTTATTACTCTAATTCATTTCATTTGTTATTGTTTTTATGTCATTTTTTATTTTTTATTTTATTTATTTTTTACCTTCTTTACTGTCTTTCATGTACCTTTTGTTGAACTCTTGCAACGCGTTTTCAAAGTAGGTTTTTTCTGCAAATGGCAAATATATTGATTCTTGATTCATGGGCATAGCCTAAGGCTATTTTATTCCCAAATTACTAATATCTCCCAAAATATTGGTCCTATCAACCTGACATTTTCACTAGTCTCTTTCTTGACCAAAAATACATGGGTACACTAAACTGCAGCAGTCAGCTCTTTCTGGATTTTGTGTGATGCCTGAGACACGCACACACACACATACACACACAGAGGACACTTGGCTTTTATAATACAGATAAGTGCTGGTCCAGACACCTGTCAAGTGTCCACTTCCCTTTTAAAATACAATAAGATGTGATTCTTTTAGCTTAGATTATACCGATGGGTCTCACTTATCGCAACACCTCCGATGGCCATTTTGTTTGCATTCCATCTTATCAGGTGAGGCTATTATTTGCTCCGTCTACGTATACGCTGTTAAAGAACATCACAGTTCGTGTAAAACCAAACACAACAGCCTCTCAAAACCCCACAGTCGTTTAATGTTTTCACCCGACGTTATGACCCTGGGTCATCATTTCTGCTTCTGTGTGCTTCTGTTTCTGTGTATTTCTCCCCCAGCCCTGTAGGGGTGCTGTGTTCTTTTGTTCCGCTTTACAGGAAGCTGCTGATTGGTGGTTCCTCGATGAGCTGCCTGTTAAAATGGCCGCGGATCCAGCATAGGGAGTTTAAGTTAGTTATCGTATTTAAATTTTTAACTGTTAGTTTAGGAGATAAGGCTTTTTGTTTGAAAGAAGACGTTTGTTTGTTGTTTTATGTGAGCACTCCCCTATCCTCTTTGAGTTGTTTAAATAAATAATTGTGAACTGATTTTTTTTTGTACTGGCATTTTGTAACTTGGGAGTTGGGAGAGGCTAAGAAGAGTAATTTTATGTACGTCCTGGTACACCCCTAGGCCGGGATGTAACACCCAAATACTGGAATTTCCCACTTTTCCCCAGGTTTATAACTGAAAGCCTGCAAACAGACGTGAAGTTAAACGTTTGTGAGCACTAGGATGGAAATTACAGACTGGAAAATGATGAAGCAGAGTCTAAAACTGTGCATCCTGGGTGATGTAGCATGTTGATGTGAAATGATGCGACCAGACAGATCAGTCGGTCTAATGCAGAGTAATGAGAAGGGAATGAACCTGGATGCGTCTATGAAACTGGTCCTAAAAGCAGAACAGAGGGGCTGAAAATTCAAACCAGATTGACAGATAGATAATGTTATGAAGCAAGTTTGGAAGCGCTTTGGGTCTATTTTGAAAATAAATATTTACTGAGAGAAAAGGGAAACTGCTTTTCAGATAAAACACATTTTTATTTGATGTGTGCACACAGAAATCTGCATGTAACAGAGTAAAAAGGACACGGAAATTACACGCTACTATTATTTTGAATCTGTATTTTTTTGTTTTTTTATTCCCTCACAGGTACATTTTGGGAATCAAAGTAAATATGCAAGGCAGAGTGTTTCACAAAAATGACCTCTGTCGCAAATTATACATGTTTAAATGGGCGGGTTCTGCGTGTAACGCGAGTGGACACGATGAGTAATGCACAAAACCTGGAATGAGACTGAGATTCATGAAAAACCCGCATGTCTGGGTTAGAAAACCCACTAGAATCGACACATTTAACACAGAGTCTTTATTTATAGCGGTACGTAAGACCATTTCAAGTGATGTTTTCAGATCAAATGCACGGACACCTAGGTAGCTTTTCACGTCCTAAATTTGGTCCTGTTTTTCGCCCCGATATTTCATTAAAAATTCATTAATTTTGGGATGGCTCAGAGCAAGAGTAGGATTTTTTTTTTGCATCATCATCATCATCATTAGGTCCATCCTGGGGGGAAATATGTCTAAAGGGCCGAAACCAAAATAAACCCAGTTTCACGGAAAGACCCATCTGGTAATGTTGGTTTATGCTGACAACTCCGCTGACACTAAAATTAAACAATGATTTTGTTCCTTTCCATCCATTATTATAAACTACAGTAAGTACTAAACTACTGACCTCCTGTGTCCTGGTCCTGGAGGAGGTCTTTATTATGTCAAAGTCAATCATAATGCATTGGTTTTTCAAGGTGCCTGAGGAAATAATGCTCCTCTGTGTCAGCTCTTGTGAGTTATTGAACTGACAACTAGTTCTTGACCTTTTATTGATTCCTGCTTGAACCCATTGATCCTCAATTCATCCTGAGAGACTTCAACATTGTGTTACAGCTCATTCTTAATACAATATGGTAAATGAAGTGGGAATATTGAGGGGAAAAAAAATGTAATTCTTAGAAATTCTTCAGGCACAACAGAAGCATTGAGCGCTCACTCCTGCAACACATACCTGCAATTTGTGGCCTGTCAGGATAATATCTCTGTTGACATTTCCAGATTTGTCACTCTCCTCTGTCACGCTGGCAAAATTGCACAAACTCTCCCCTTCAGGTGATTCCGTTTGGCTGGAATACCGGCGCTGTTTGCTCCCAGTCAATCGCAATGTTGTCTTTCCGAGAGACAAAGGGTCCACGTGGAACGCTGGCCGATAACCTCTCGCTTAACCACACGCTGAAAATCTAAATTGGATCACGAGTCAACACAAACCCAAACTAAACCTTCTTTGCAAATATATTGGTCTATCATGGTCATCAGTGAGTCAGTCTGTTGCCTGTCGCTGCTGTCAGTGTTAGTGCGTAATCAGTCTTATAAAAGCATAATAACCTAGAAACAGTGACTCCAAACGATCGTCTTGGTTTAACCCGTAAAAACGCCCAAACATCCACTGTCGACCAAAACCATCTACTGACGTAACTGTTTAATACCTGTTGATCCACTAATCCTATCAATATAAATAATTTGTGTTTGTCGTCTTTTCATGGTCATCAGATGTGACCCATTTGGACATTGGGAGGCCCCATAGTTACCATAGAAACACCGTCATCTTCTACAACATTGATTCACCGGTAAAACCCACGGAGTCGGATCAATGACAGTGGATGGAGACGCTTGGTTTATGTTCAGCTCTTTACATATTTGCTGAAAATGTCCCTTTTTCTTGAGTTTTCTCTATTTCTAATATAACAACCCTCAACTTTACTCTGAGCTTTTATGAACATCTATATGATATGTGAATTGAATATAAGAAAATACCTGATTTTCACTTGAAAAACATGAAATAAAGAGGATAATATTACAATAAATGCTGATAAATCACATAAGAAAGGTTAAATATAGAGGAAATTCATTTGGGAATTGCCCCAAAAGTAGCACTGGGTCTTTACGGGTTAATGTGTGTGTGTGTGTGTGGGGGGGTTACATTATACCTATAAATAATGACAACTCGATTTTTTTTCTTTGTTTTTGAGTTAAAAAAACAACATTAAATTATCAAAATATTTCCATTTACAAACTATCCCTTAATATCACCAACCTGACATGTCTAAAGAAAATAAACAATATTCTGCCTGTTACTTAATGTTTTGTGCTTTTGTAGATTCGATCTGTAATACATATGTATAAATAATAAGTTGAGGTGTGATATTGTTAAAATTGCACTTAACTGTCTTAAGAAATTTCAGTTTTGTTTTTTTCATGTTATTCGCATCTTTTATCGTTTGGATAGTTTGTCTGTTTTGAAATCCCTTCTTAAAACCCATCTTTTTACTTTGGCTTTTGACACCACGTGAGATGTTGACTGCGTTATTTTTATTCTATAGTTTATTTGGTTTATTGCTTTTATCTTTATTGTTTTGAACTGCACAGCTCTTTTCTATCTTTAAATCTATTCTTGTATCGTATTCCTTTCTTTTGGTTTTATTTATTCTTCTGTACAGCACTTTGGTCCACTGTGGCTGTTTTAAAGGGCTTTATGAATAAAGTTGGATCGGATTGGAACTCTACAAGCTTTTTCCTGACAGTCAGCTTGTTTGATTTTCCTGTTCTGCAACCTCAGCTAGAATTTCTTCAGCCAAAGCAGGTCTTTTTTCAGCGGTAAAAAGCTCTGAAAAACACTGCTTAACACGACCTTTTGATGTGACTGCTGACTGGGGGACTAATTTAAGACATGATTTGCTTAACACGTGGAAGCAAAATGATAATGGGGCCAGTTTTGACCTGGTAGAATCAATACGAATTCAAGAACAGGTGCATGCAGATCATGACCAAACACCTCAGTTATTGATTCTTCGGCACTTCCAGTACAGCGATATGGTTTTTAGAACACAAGACTTCTGCATCCTTTGTACAGGACTAGTACTGCCTGTGGACCTATGGTGAATTTGAATAAATACTAGTGCACTGGTTAGGGTTAGCTGTCAGTTTGATTCAAAAATAAGGACTGAATTACAGATTACACCCTGTATTCTTAAGTTTCTCTAACAAAAGCATCACGTCTGTCTTATCTGTGAAAGACAGACAGGGCGTCATCTGTAATTCAGTCCTTATTTTTGAATCAAACAACCGACAACAGTTGTAAAGAGATTCGCGGACTTGGAGCTGACTTTGACTCGCAACAAAAAAAAAAAAAGTCGGTGCGTATGACGCATTGCGAAACGCACGCCCCCAAGACTTGTGATTGGTCTGGTATAAAATAGATCGGGCATAATTGCAGTTCCAGACTGTTTTCTCAAAATTGAATTCACTGAGAAAACTGGATGGTTGGCCAGGCTAGCAAAAAAAAAAAAAAAAAAACGGGGGGGGTGTTTAAAATCCACATCCCGACCCTCAGGGGCAACATCTCCCAACACGGATATTTATGTATCCAAGCATGCTGTACCGCATTTGTCCAGCAGTCACCGCCAAAGTGTTCACATGATTTTGGGTATAGCGGCGTGATTGTACGCTGCAAAAATCGAAATCTTACCAAGTGTATTTTTCTCATTTCAAGTCAAAATATCTCATCACAACTTAAAATAAGACAAAGTCACCTAAAGAGTAACTTTTCAGTGAGAAATAAGAACTTATTTTTAGACAATAGAGCTTGAAAATCTTAGTTTTAAGAAATCTTACAAAGATAATTTTCATTTGTTCCACTGGCAGATTTTTTTTTGCTTAATTCAAGCTAAATGCTTCCTTGACCAAAAATACAGAGGTATGCCAAACTGCAGCCGTTAGCTCTTTCCGGATTTTGTGCTATGCCCGAAACACAAAGAGATATAGATATAGATAATATAGATACTGTCACATACTGTTAATACTGGAAATTTGCATCTATTCATATTTTGTCCAGTTTTAATTTTATTCAGCGTAGCTCTAGTCTTATGTTACTTTGTAAAACTGGAAAATTTACATTCTGTTTTCTTATCTTATTTTCAGTTTTTGTAATTTTATATTCACTCTATTCTTATTTAAGCACAGGTGTTAGTTAATATTGTTAATATTGTCTAATTTCATTGTAAACACAATGATGATAAAGGCTATTCTATTCTATTCTATTCTTTTCTTTTCTGTTCTATTCGACGGACATGTCCCACATGACCCCACTCTCATGCATTTCTGAAAAACAGTGCTTTTATTTCTAAAGTAATGTCAGCACAAGTAGAACCACAAAGGCCAGCTTAGGTCTGTCCCCACCTCTATAGGATACAGCTACCTATCGTTTGTGGTGGAATCCTGCAGCATTTACACCAAAACAGCTTTCAATTCAATATTTTTACTCAACATTGTAAAAGAAACACATCCACAGCCCACCATGTAACAACCTGCCAACCTATTAAGCTACTGTGGGCGTTCAAGCAGAATTCCAGCGTGAATATTGTAAGCAAGAACAGCAGTTTATAGCTGGTATGATATTGCAATTATCAAGTTGGCATCCTACGGTTGTTGAATCACTCGCGAAATAACAGCGTGCAATGTCTCCGAGAAGCAGTAGTCATTTCAGTAACTGCGCCGCTAAATGTTTTTGAAATAATGACAGGGCACATGTCACTGTGTGCTGGCAACAGCTGCTGAGTGGGAGGATGCCCAAGATCAGCTGTATGACTCTGCAGGGAAGATTGTTTAAAGGCTGGCTGCTCTTTACAGCTATTTAACTGTCATTTTATGATAAGGAAGAGAAATGTAAACAACAACATTATGTCAATTATCATAAACACTTGCAGCTGCGTTCCCATTTCGAATAAAGCGCTCACTCGTCGCTATGTCAATCCGATTTTTTGCGGCGGTGTTTGCTTTTTCGTGTCTGCAGTGTAAAACATTTGTGGATTAGATAGATAGATAGATAGATAGATAGATAGATAGATAGATAGATAGATAGATAGATAGATAGGAAATTTAGTCCAACTTATTTTGTACATTCTGGTGAATTATCTGCATCTATGTATATGTTTTTATACACTACCAGTCAAATCTGTTTTTTTCTTTATTTTCACGACTATTTCCATTGTAGATTCTCAACTGAAGGCATCAGAACTATGAATGACCACACATGGGGTTACGTCGTTTAAAAAAGCGTGACGTTACTCAAAGCATGTTTTTATATTTTAGATCCTTCAGAATAGGCACGTTTTGCTTTTGTTACCGCTTTGCGCGCTCTTGGCGCTGTCTGGATGAGCTTCACGAGGTCGTCACCTGAAATGTTTTCCGACAGTCTGGAAGGAGTTCCCGTGACGCCGAGCACTTGTCGGCCATCTGAGGTCCATCTGATGTGGTTTAAATGAGAAGGTGAGTCCAACCTTTTGACTGGTATCTGTTTGTGGTGAGGATGATGTCTTATCTAAACTATGTCCACAATAAAATCACGGTTTAATTTTTCAGAATCACAAAAGGTAAATTTGACTTTCCCAGGACTAAACTTCCTCAACCTCCTCCTATATAAAAAAACGCAGCAAACCAGGATGATACCAATATGAGATATATACCCTTACAAGTATGATTGTAACCGTAAACTGAGTGTAATGTTGCATTGTTTACCTCATTTTTGTTTTGTGCCTCTGGCTGCTCTCACTGACTCTTACCATAGTAACAAAGCTCTGATTCGTCATCTGGTGCCAGTTACTTAGCTACGTTCCGACAGCAGGTCTTAATGCACAATTTGGATATTTTGGCGAAATCCAATTTTTTTGCTTGCTCGTTCATATTACACATTAAATGCGATTTCTATCAGTTTAGGTTGGTTCTGACGTAATACGTGACCACGCAGGCACGCGCCGTGTTACGGAAGTAAGTATGTCTTTCCCGCCGCTTCTTCACCCGGGACACAGAATCGCGACGTTTCAATGACGTAAAGGTCGGATAAATGCGACCTGGCTGTTCAAACTGAAGTCGCGTGATTTATGACCACATGTGAAAGTGGCCTGGGTTGGATTTGAAAAAAAATCTGATTTGTGCTGTTCAAGCTGTCTTTAACAGATCGCATACAGGTCATATATGGGCAAAAAAAATCGGATTCGAGCCACATTGGTCTGCAGTCTGAACGTAGCCTTAGTTAAACACGTCAAACCCCAGGATCTCATCCAAACTCTGTCTATTTCAACTATATTCTATATTTGTCTATTTTGTCTAAATGTCAGCGTTTAACCTACCCAATTTACAGACAGATAGGGTCAGACTTGTTCATTTACTGACAAAACGTTCAGTTATTAAAATTTAATTCCACTCTAGTTGCTAGAAACAATATTTAATCATGCTGTTAGGTGTTGCTATCTTCAGAGAACGCATTAAAACATCAGACTGCATTATGCATTTTTTTTTTTTGCTGTGTACATTTCATCTGCTGGCTTTGTAGTCATTAATATCAAGTATTATAATATAATTAGTCTCTATCATGCCAGTCTGAGAGGTCCCTGCTGCAAAGGGTTTTGTGACAATAAACCCATCTGAATGTACTTGTCACTGCTTTGGATTCTTATTGTTTCGCAAAACCTTTTTAGCTTGAAACGCTTCTGTTCATTTCCTTTTTCTACAATTGGAGCATAGATGATTCAGCTGTTTTGCTTTCCTACGTCTCATTCGGCCTCACAATAGACAGTCTCTAGGCTCATTTATGCTCACTTTACATACGTAAATAAGTGCGTCCATTTCTAACGTTGTCATGCATCACTGCCTTCACTGTTCAGTTTGTCCAGTGTGTTGGAATGAGAGTTTCTCAATCAATCCACCAGAGGGCGCTGCTCAAAATTACCATACTGGTCGAATAATATGAAAAAGAGTTAAGTTTTTTTGGGAAGAAGAAGAAAGTCAATAATAAGAAACATGGTGACGACAGAGGAGGTTTTACTGATGTGGATACTGGTGTTGATATTCAGAAGGGTAGTTGTCATAAATATGTCGGTAGTTTTTCACTAACTCACACAGTCGCTCTTTGAAAGTTCTGCCGTTGATGGAAATGATTCTGTTCAAATCTCCACACAGTTCCCGCCGATACTGCTCCGTATTCTCCGTCTTAGTATGCATCCGCAAGCTCCCAGAAAAGCAGACAGAATTACGTACGTAATGTACGCAGGGGACGGACAGAACGCTCCGTCCATATCCGTCTGCGTTGCCAACCGATGACAGTAGGATTCTGGAAGTCAGTCTCGCAGAGCTCTAATATAAACGCAAGTTGTCCAGAGATGTTATTTGAAAATGACAAAAGAGCCGTACTGCGATACATGCGAGTACCCAACGGCACACCCCTTCAGTACGAGCATGTATCGCAGTACGACATGTACCATTGCACCCCAAATATTTCCATATATATTAGGGGTGCAATATTTATTTATTTATTTATAGTATTACTTGTCTTTCATTACGGTGATGATAAATTCATTTACTTCCATAGAATTCGTTATATCATTGAATTCCAGGTGGCCCATAGACCACACTCACCGTAGAGGATGTTGATGAGGGAGATCGGCATGACCAGGATGCCAACGAGCATGTCCGCCACAGCCAGTGACCTCAGGAAGAAGTTGGTTGCGTTTTGGAGCTTCTTCTCCAGCGACACCGCCAGGATCACCAGGATGTTCCCGCCGATCGTCAGCGCGATGATGACAAGTATGAGCAACGCAGGCCAGTTTTTCTCTTTGATCACACTGCTGCTCAGACCCTCCTGGGTATAGTTTTCCAGACCTGAACCTGCGCCTGCCGCGCCAGCGCCGTTCCCTCCAGGCCCGATCCCCCATACCCGGCTTTGGTTGAGGTCCAAGGTGTTGTTGCTTGGCCAGGCCATCCGGCCCCCAACCTCCAGGGAGGAGGTGGTGGTACTGAACCCGCCAAGGAGAGCCCTCGCTGGGCCGCCCATCCCAAAGACAGACCCCCACCAGATTTAAGCTGAAACAGGGAGGGCTCCTTTGGATTTTAGTCTTCACCAGCACAGGGAAGTAAAAGGAAGGGCATGAGTGTACGAAGCATGGAGTTTTAAAACCGTTTCTTCCAAAGTGACAGGGACAAATAGAAAAAATAAAATAGCTATAAGTGTTTTGAGTTTATTCGTATTTCCAGTAAAGACTTGCTAGCTCCACACAGTCTTGGACTCGAGTCTTAGGTTTAAGTCTACCACTTCCTGCCAACAAATCATCACTGATGAGTTCTCAAGGTTTATTCTGGGCCAAAACTGTCCCGTGTCACTTCCTGGTGTCTAGTCACACCCACCTCCTGCTGGAACTCAGAGTTTTGAATTCTCATATTTGGAGCAGGGGACGGCATTAGTCATTCCCATGGCTGCTGCCTGGCCCACTGTCTGCCAGCAGTTTACTGATGATGGTGAATCCGGTTCAATTGGAAATCTTCCTGCTGCTGGTGGTTCTCGCCAATGAGCTGGAATCAGCTTCACCTCCTCAGACCAGAGTAAATGATCAGTTCAATCTGTTGAGGAAAACAAGACAAAGACAAAAGAAACAACTTAATTTCGTTTGTATTCCCTCCTTTACGTTTCCTTCCTTGCTTTCTTTCTTCGATCTTTCCTTCCATCTTCCTTATTCTTTCCTTTTCTAACATCTTACTCTCCCTTAGGGGTTTTGCATCAATACTGAAATGTAAGTAGTTCCCATCCAAACATTTCCTGTTCTAGGATCAATATTAATATTAAAAGATCGATATCTAAAGGCAGTTATTTGTGGTAAATGTGTATTTCATCATCCACAGGGGACGGAGCAGAAAGTATGTTCCGCTATCACCACCATCTCGTCTAAATAGAAGAGGTTTAATAGGAACCACTTCTCCTCCAATCTGTCATAGTCATATGTGAATTACTGCTCTATAAATGCGTCTCGGCTTCACTTTGAGTGTGTGGATGTTGGAACAACAGCAGTTCTTCACATTCCCGCTGCTTTATTAAATTGATCGAAACAGACACCGGTGACACAAATAAATGCAGATCTGAAGAAGTACCTAATGGAATAATAGGCGAACAGAGCTGAGATTTGTGTCGCTGTGATCACCTCACACCAGTTATTACGTCCAGAATTTCTCCAGCACATGAAGATTTTGACTTTTCCTCAAGTCAATAAATATCCATTAACACAGGGGTCTCAAACATACGGCCCAGGGGCCAAATGCGGCCCGCCAAAGGTTCCAATCCCGGC
Organism: Apogon hyalosoma; assembly: GCA_037367295.1. Classification (NCBI taxonomy): domain Eukaryota; kingdom Metazoa; phylum Chordata; class Actinopteri; order Kurtiformes; family Apogonidae; genus Apogon; species Apogon hyalosoma. The sequence goes on along the minus strand of JAPQRP010000012.1, from coordinate 1,858,763 downwards.
CCCTGGGATGAATTTGCAAAGTGCAAAAATTCCCCAGTCAAGGCTGTTGAACTCATTTTAGTTCAGGTTCCACATACAGACCGATATGATCTACAGTCAAATAATAGCAGAATAACCTACAAAAAAATAACGACTCCAGATTTTCTTCTCGGTTTGATGAAGTGAGGAAAAAAAAAAATATTATATTATGCCTAATAAAAATGACAAATTCAAATTTCTATCTTTGTTTTAGTGCAAAAAAGGAAAATATTTGCATTTTCAATTTATCCTGTAACAATAAAATGTGAATAACCTGAACACATACGAGCAACCTGAAATGTCTGAAGGAAATTACGCACAATTAACAATTAACAATTTTCTGCTTCTGTTACTAAGTGTTTAGTGTCTTTGTAGATCCGATCCATAATGCACATGTAGAAATGATAAGTCGAGGCATAATATTGTTTAAATTGCACTTACTTTTTCTTAAGAAATTTCCGTTTTTTCAGGTTATTCACATCTTTTTTTGTTTGGATAGTTTATAAAAGTAAATATTTTCATAATTAATGTTTTTTTTTGCACTAAACTAAGATAAAAATTCGGAGTTGTCATTATTTATAGGTTATTTTGCTATTATTGTACTGGTCCGGCCCACTGGAGATCAAATCGGGCTGAAAAAATTGGAACCTGAAAGAAAATGAGTTTGAGAACCTTGCGTTAACAGCACATCACGCCAGAGTTTTACACCTGTACATTCTAAACCAGGGGTGACAAACATGCGGCTCATGGGCCAAATCTAGTCCGCCAAAGGTTCCAATCCGGCCCACGGGATGAAAGTGCAAAAATTACATGACGATATTAACAGTCAAGGCCCAAGGGTGTCAAAATCATTTAAGGTTAGGTTCCACATAAAGACCACTGTGCTCTCAAGTAAAATAAAAACATAGTAACCGATAAATAATAACTACAAATTTTCGTCTTGAAAAATTTTGTGAAAAAAATTGTAGTGGAAAAAAATCACATTAAACTATGAAAATATTTACATTTGGGTCTTTCCATGAAACTGGGTTCATTTTAGTATCTGGCACTTTTCCGGCTTTTTTAGACCCAATAATAAAAGAGAAATGTAGACATATTTCCCCCCAGGAGGTAACTAATTAAAAAAAAATAAATTGAATTTAAAAAATGATACTCTCGCTCTGAGTCATCCAAAAATTAATGAATTTTTAATAAAATACCGGGGCCGAAAATAGGACCAGAATTGGAAAAGCTATCTTGGTGTCGGTGCATTCGATCTGAAAACATGACTGTAAAGGGTCTTAAATAGACTATAAATAAAGACACTGTGTCAAATTTGATGATCCTGGTGGTTTTTCTAATCCAGACATGCGGGTTTTTCATGAATCTCAGTCTCATTCCAGGTTTTGTGCGTAACTCATGGTGTCCACTCGCGTTACAACTGAAACCTGCCCATTAAAACACGAATAAATCCCGAGTCATTTTGCAACAGCGGTCATTTTCGTGAAACACTCTGCCTCGCGTATTTACTTCGATTCCCAAAATATACCTGAGAGAATAAAAAGATATTTAAAAAAAACAGTAGTGCATAATTTTTTTGTCCTTCTTACCGTGTTACATGCAGATTTTTGTATGTGCGCGTCAAATAAAAATGTGTTTTATCTGAACAATTGTTTCTCATTTTTCTCAGTAAATATTTATTTTTAAAATAGATCCAAACTTGCTTCATAACATTAGCCTACATCTGGTTTGAATTTTTAGCCCCCGTGTCCTGCTTTTAGGGACCAGTTTCATAGAAGCACCCGTTTACAAACTATTCTTTCACAATAAAATGCAAATAAATACATAAATAAAAACAAATATGAACCTGAAATGTACAATTTTCACAATATTCTGCCTGTTATTAAATGTTTTGTGCAGTTATAGAGCCACTGTGATCTGTAAATTGTGTTAATAAGAAGCTGAGATGTAATATTGTAGAAATTGTTCTTATTTTAGTTCCAAACTCCAAAACTTTAATGATATTACAACTGTTACCAAATGTGTGTGTAATGTCCGTGTATAAATGATAAGTTGAGGCATAATATTGCTAAAATTGCACAAATTTTTCAAATGAAATTCCAGTTATTTTAGGTTATCCACATCTTTTTTTTTTTTTTTTTTTTGGTAAAATATAAATAATTTCATAGTTTAATGGAGGGTTTGTACTAAAACAAACAAAAAAAACTTGGAATTGTCAATATTTATAGGTCATTATGTCATTTTTGTACTGGTCCCGCCTGTTTGAGATCAAACTTGGCTAACATTGTAACAGTAACTTTTATTGAAAGAAACATCAATATCGTAACAATACCTTTTTGCTTTTCCTTGAATAATTTGCTGTGAAAATTAAAAAAACACTTAGATTTTTGCTTAAACAATACAAATAAACTCAACCAGACTGCCCCCTGAGAAAATATTTTTCCAAATAAAAATAAGAAATACGCAATTATGTTACAACTATGACAATGAAGTTACTTTTTTTAGAAAAACAAACACATTTTGGTAACAAAGGTGAACATTTTAACAATATCAGTAAATGCAATGAGCCCGTTTCCACTGCACATCTCAGAACATTAAAGAGCAAACTGTACAAAAACACAAACACTGCACACGTTTCTGTTCCAGTCCAATTCCAAGTCCGTTCTCCAAACCTGAACTCTGTGTCCAGTCCAGTGACAGATCACCACGGCGATAGATTGGTTTGTTGTACGTCCCTAAAATGAGTCCAGAGTGCTCCAACGCTAAAACATTAGTTCCACCTGCTACATGTTCTAACCTGAAGAAAAACAAACAAACGAACAAAAAAACACCCAGGAGTG
>JAPQRP010000012.1:1844533-1855805 GCA_037367295.1 Apogon hyalosoma | reverse complement strand
TATGTCGTACTCGGAGAAATGTTCGTCGGAAGTCTTGACCTTATATGTGCAAATGTTGTGACATAACTAGTTATAGACATAACAAGTTAAGAAGGAATTCAAACGAATTTTAGAAATCCACTCAACTTCTTGCCAAAATTAATATAAAGATAGCTTTGCAGCACCTGGAGTGTTCAAATCAAACTGTATGAACTATTAGGGTCCAAATACACAAATAAATGAACCACAGACTAATAAAAGTGGGTTAAGCAAAATATGAGCCCTTTAAGATTACACAAACATGCACTTAATTTTATGGCTGTGTCGTTCTGGTCAGCTGTTTATTGTTTGCTTTCCGACATGAATTCCCCGATACATTCTCATATCAGTAGCTTACACTGTTCAATTCCCCACCGATGTTGAACGTCAGTGGGTTGTCTTTGAGGCAGCACCGAGCTTTTTTTTTTCCACTGCAGGGAAGCATGGTGGTCAATGGCTAAATGCATAAAACCATCCCACCCGAAACCCTCACACGAACGTTTAGCATCTCTGGGGGTGAATGGGTCAGTAGGCGGGCCAGGATGCTGGACTTCAGATCGGATGAACTGTTGGAAAGAGTAGGTATCGGTCCGAAAGGCTGAACCCGTTTTGACTGACAGTGATTTTGAAACATACTGGCATCAGAGCCCGCTGGAGCTCAGTTCCATCCGAATATCAGCGGAAGAGAGGTCGTTTGCTAAAGTGCCGTGACTACATCAGCTGAAGAGAAAAAGGGTCCAGTCATACGCCTGCAAGTGTGTGTTTATGGTATAGATTATATGGTACAGCATTCCTTCGATTTGTAATTGCTTTGCTATAACACGACAAGCTTTACGATGGAGGTGGTGATGTATGGCGTACACACCCCGTACACATGACAACAAAAGTCGAATATCGTTTCAGCCTTTCGTCTACATGACACGGGCGTTGTCGGTGCCCTGAAACGGTATTTTTGGAGAACGGGTCCCAGAGCTCAAAAATCTCACAACGCCGCCCTCGCGTTTACGTTATGTATGGGCAAAACACCACTTTTTGGAAACGATGACGCCATAGTACCATGTGACCAGACCGACAGCGATGGTGGATTCCAGAGTTGTGTTTGTGCTGCAGGTGCTGCTGAGTTTATTAGCATTACTGCGACAAAACCTGCCATCTTCTTCTTCTTCTTCTTCTTGTGTTAATACTCAAGGACCTCATGCACATGCTCACTGCATTCTTCTGTGATTTTAGTGTATCCAGTTCTCTGTCTGCGTTTGTGTACGCCGGTTTAACCCACTTTTCCCGTTTCCACCTGGATGCAGATATTTCTTGAAACGATACGTGTACGGATGCAAAACTTTTAGATGCGGTAACTGTTTTTTTTTTTTTGTTTTTTGTTTTTTTTTTTGCCCCGATGTTTTTATTTCAAATTTTCAACCGCTAAAAGAAGTTGACAGCTTGGTGACAGAGATGCTGCTTGAAGTGTGCAATGCAATTCACACCACAATATTATAATATTCATAGAAGTCAGATACACATATTTTTACTGTCCTTTCAATCTCATGCCTCCACCATAGTTCTTTTCCCTTTTCTCTCTTTTTTTTTTTCTTTTGCACATGCTCCCTGTAGTGTGAAATCAACTCTTCCGACAGTCTCTTTCATTTTCCACAGTGTTACTTACAATATAGTTCCCACAGGGACCGCTGCCTTTATTACTCCAACAATAGAGAACAGGAAATGTACTGATTGCTTTGGTTGGGCTCAGTCAGGGCGTTTCATTCCCAGCAATGAATTTGATAAATGATAGCGGATAAAAAAGTCACCATGTTTAAATTAAAACTTTAAAGAGTTAAAGTCCTCCAACACCCACCGAGGTGCTTTCAGTTATTCTACATGATTAAAGCTTCCCTCCGGTTGCAGTTAAGAGGGGCTTAAGGGGAATTAGGAGGGGTTACCAACTCATCCCCCAAATACAAATGACAGAGTTGCATCTTAAGGCGACGCAACAGGTGCAATAACAACAGAGACATGTCAGGTTGTATGTCAAGTATATGGCATCTTAGAGAAGTTAAAGACTTGATTGTAAAAGATCATCACGTGTAGAATGACTAGTTTTCAATTAGAGACATTTTATTGTCCGTCTGATGATGAAAGTCCAGTATTTTCTGTTATTTTTGCTCTTTTTTCTTAATTTGTATCTGGCTCTTTAGGTGCTAATATAATGCATTATGTTGGGCAGCTAGCCATTAATTGGTCAGTCAAAATAAACCATAGGTGTGAATGTGTGAGTGAATGGTTGTTTGCAGAGGTGGGACCAAGTCAGTGTTTTGCGAGTCACAAGTAAGTCTCAAGTCTTTGTCCTCAAGTCTCAAGTCAAAGCTGATAAGTCTCAAGTCCTAAACTTTCAATTTCAAGTCCTTCGAGTCTTTCCAGTAATAATATATTACATGTAGATGACAGATCATGTACACTTTTTAAATCAGCATTTATTCAAAAAAACATGTTTGATAAAATAAGTGAACTGACAACATGTACAAAAACACAGTGCTGATTAGGGGGTGGAAATTGATAGGATTTTATCAATATCAATTCCACTGTTGATTCTACTATCCAATCCAATTCCTTGTCAATTCTCCTATCAATTCCTGAGTGTTTTTTTGAGTGGGGAAAAAAAGTAGTTGGACAGGTCATAGTGGAGTTTGTTTGACCATTTTCATAATAAATCATTCACAAAGTCACACATATACACTATTATACACACACAAAGAGAAAGTGAAACTCAATCATATTTTCTAGAACTTTTTCATGAACAAATGGAAATATTCTGAAAGAATGGGGATTTTAAAACATGTTAAGGCAATCTGATCCAGACTGGTCAGTGGTGGCACTCCTGGTGAGTGACAGACAAACCACAAAACTGGAATATGATCCAGTTACTCTGAAGGTCCTGTTTTATGGTTTTCCCTACTTGGCCTCGCGGTCCGTGGTGAACTCAGACCCGGTCCATGCACTCGGACCCGGTTGCTACACAATGTAGAGAAAACCAGAAAACATCATACTGGGAAATAAGACAATCATTAAGAAGAATTGATAGTGCTGGAGGTGTACAATTCCGATGGAACTGATCAATTGGAACCAGTAACCAGTAATCAATAACTTGATTAGTGCACTTTTTAATCCTGAAGTTTTGGGTAATGTATCAAGTCTTTTCAAGTTGTAAGGCTGAAGTCTGAGTGAAGTCACAAGTCATTGGTGTTCAAGTCCAAGTCGAGTTACAAGTCTTTTTACATTTTATCAAGTGGAGTCTAAAGTCATCAGATGAATGACTCGAGTCTGACTCAAGTCCATATCTCTGGTTGTTTCTATATGTCCGCCATGGTTTGCAATTCAAATCAGGGCCTTTTTTTGATCAAAAACTGCTTTAAGGATCCGATGTGTAACATTTCTACACCGAAATGTCAGAAAACAGTTACATCTTTTGTTGAACTGCTCAGATCATAGCAAATGTACTCAATAAATATGATAAAGAGCAGGTAAAACGTCAACAATTGATAGGTATAAATCATACGGTATCACAGAATACACAGAAAACGGTAATATAAAAGCATCGAAGCGTACAACACAGCAATCCTTCAGTGAGGTAATTTGTTCAGTCTAGGTAACATCAGTGTATGACCGGCTGCATGTACCACCCAACAAGGTATTAATAAGAATGTAAAGTTTCCATATAAAATAGGATTTAACCCATAAAGACATAAATAGCCACAGGCAACCAAAATAATCAACTGATCTAAAATATGTAATAATGTCTGAACCACTGATCCTATCAATAAGTTGAAATAATTGGTGTAAAATGCAGTTTGTCGTCTTTTCACGGTCATCAGATATGACCCATTTGGACGTTCAGAGGCTCCGTAGTTACCGTGGAAACACTGTCATCTTCTACGACATTGATTCAACAGTAAAACCCATGGAGCTGGATCAATGGCAGTGGATGGAGACACTTATTTTACATCCAGTTATAGATATTTTTGCAGAAAAAGTCACCTTTTCTTCAATTTTCTCTGTTTTTGATGTACTAACCCTCAACTTTGTTCTGTTTTTTTGTTTGTTTCTGAGCTGAATATCTACATTATCAGTCAATCAATATAGGATAATACCCAATTTTCACGGAAAAAATGCAAAATACAGAGGATAATATCATAATAAATAGTGATAAATCACTTAGCAAACGTTTAAATAGAGAGAAAAATGCACTTGGGAACTGCCACAAAGGTAGCACTGGGTATTTATGGGTTAAGTGTGGAGCGCCAATGGGGGGATAAACATAACAAATTCATAGGGTCCAGTGTTTTTGGGGGCCCATAGAGGAGTGGAGGGGGTCCAGTGGATGCTGGTTCGAAGCTGTGAAAATGCCGTGTATGATCGTGTGCATAACAGAGGCATAGCAGTCGGGAGGCGAACGGTGAAACTATGTTAAGTTTCAGTTTCATTTTCACGTTATCGTACGTGGCGTTGCGTCCATCTACGCCCGGTTCAATCGAGTGACAACATAGACAATTTATGTAGGGTCCAGAACGATCAGGCGGTGCCCCTGGGTTAAGTTAGCGAAATAAAAACGTCAAGATTAATTTGTTTTTTTACATGCAGACGACAAACGTCATTATCTTCAAGCAACCGACGTCTAGCAATCTGTTCGAAGTAAACCAAAGTTTGGTTTAGTTTGGTTGGAGCCAACACTTCAGCACACTCCTAAAACCCATATTTGGCTCCTTGATTCCTTCAGGAGTCTGTAGTTAAGGGGGGCATTGTTTGAGCAGAACATAAATCAAGGAGAAAACCCATTTCTAAAACCACTTTGAGAGAGTAAAAATTTCTATCTGATTGCTTGTATTTCACTGAGCCGCTCTGCCCAGCGCTGCCAGCACCAATTGTTGTATCGCTTATGGTGTTGCTGTTGACACATCAACTCTGCTTTAATGGAATTTTTGACAGCAGCACAGAGGGAGGAATACGGACCCAGACGCACAAACTCAAGCATGAATACACAACACAAACGTTCCGAAGGGTAGAGAACAACAGGCAGTGTTTTGTGTAACGCACTCACACACATAGTTGCTTTTTTCTCCTTCAAACCTTGACAGTTTTAACTTTTAATCAAAGTTCAAATAAAAGTCAGTTTCAGCAGTTTTTGCTTTTGGGAAAGACAATGATAGATGGAAACAGTGAATGCCACATAAAGTAAAGTGTTTTAACCCTAACTGTAAACCTTTCCATAACCCTAACAAGGCTGGTTTTCTGCCTAAACCTCGCTCTACCCTGACCACGCCTACATTCAACAATTCATCCGTACATTGGGTACTAATACCAAGGGTGGGCGATACTGGGAATTTTGGTATTGATCCGATACCAAGTAAATACAGGACTACTATTGCCGATACCAAAACTGATACTTTTTACTTGAAATGTTATCATCATTGAATAATTTTATGATTTTGCCTTTAGTTAGTTGATTATGATCCTGATAACACACAGGACAAAGATTTTAGGCAAATATATATGTATTTTTTTTAAACTAACTACAATATAAAACAATTTAACAGTATAAAAATAATAAAATAATTCCCCTTTTAAATTTCTGGTGTTATCACTGTGGCAAATTACTTTATTACACACATCACATGTGGCAGTTTCCCTGTCAGCTGCAGTGAATAAGTTCCACACAGCGCTTCTCTTTCTCTCCGCCATCACAGGCTGCTCTCAGTCAGTGCTCTGACTCTCTGTTCTCCAAGGAAGGGGGTGGGGGGGACTGAGGGAGCAGAAGAGAGAGAGAGAGGTGTGCTGTTTGCACAGATAGACAGACTTAGAGAGAAGCTGCGCTTGCATGAACTCCGCAGAAATCATGTTAGTATCGGTCTGATACTGATACTCACCATGGTATTAATACTATCAATATTTAGATCGATACACTCAGCCTTAATTAATACTACATCCTATCGAGGAAAAAGCAAATATGCAAACACCGATCATTCCCTTTCAAGTACAGGCACATTTCAAGCATGGAGAAAATACCAATACCAACCCTAACCCTAACCCCTAACCCACATCTCCAGGTAGGATGTCTCAGGTCATTTTGGATTTCCAGTTGACGGTACCAGTGGGCTCTAACGTACACATACTTTACTGGAAGCAGTGCTACCAAGAGAATAGCTATGAAATAAAGAGAGTAGACTATTCATTCAGCTTCTGGAATTGGGTCTGGAGAGAGTCAGAGGGGTGTTGGAGCCTATCCCAGCTACCACTGGGCTGAGGCGGGGCACACCCTTGGCATGTCGCAAGTTCATCACAGGGCTGACATGTAGAAACAAACAACTAATCACTTACACCAGGGTGCTTGCTCTGTAGCCAAATAAAAAAAATCCTGACTTTTTCAAAACTGCTATTGTTTTCCCTAAGACCTTGAATGTATGTACTTTTATATTTGCGTGCTTACTTTTCTGCTTGAGATTGTTCCTGTTGTGTGTAGTAGAAAAGTTCATTTTAATAAATGTATGAATGAATGAATGTGTAATTTGCGGTAAATTATGTTTTAATGAACATGAAAATCACAAAAGTGCAGGGATATCACACAAAGAGTCATCCCAGAATCACCCCAGGAAGAGTAGCTGATGTTCTGCATCAGCTAATGGGGATTCTCATAAATAAATAAATAAATTCCAGTACCGACCGGTTAATAATAATAATGGATACGATTTCTATAGCGCTTTTGAAGGCACCCAAAGCACTTAATGTTATTGATCCATTATTCATTCGCTCTCACATTCACACTCCGGTGGTGGTAAACTATGTTTGCAGTCACAGCTGCCCTGGGAACAGAAGCATGGCTGCCAATTCTTGCCAAACAGCCCCTCCAACCACCACCGAACATTCATGCGCATTCACACACCAGCGTGAGTGTAGTGTCACCAGTGTAGTGAAGTGTATTGCCCAAGGATACGACGGCACGTGACTAGGATAGAGCGGGATTCGAACTTCATTATTGGATGACCCGCTCTACCTCCTGAGCCACGGTCGCCCCCATTAGTCAGTGAAATCATATCAAGATCTGTAGATTCTTTCCTCGTGCATTTCTTATCTAACAAGATTCTGCGCCTTTGAGCATACCCTAAAATTCGACTATGCCAGGAGCTTTTTTCCATACTTTATTAAGACTTTCACACAAAATTCCAGACTTTTCTAGATCTGGAAAACTATTTTAAAAGCCCATACTTTTTAAGACTTTCAAGCCCTGCGCAAGCACCCTGTCACATTCACACCTCCGGGCAATTTAGATCCAACCAATTACCGGCATGTCTTTGGATGGTGGGAGGAAGCCGGAGCACTGGGAGAGAACCCACGAAAACACGGGACGAACATGCGAACTCCTGTTGTCAGAATAGACTATTGGGAATTATTCGATATATCTTCGTGGAACAAATATAAAAATGTAGCATGTAAATGTAGGTTAGTGGTTCTGATTCTTTGGGTTTTACTGTCCCTGATGGCCCACCTCTGCTCTAGTCCACCTCTGGCAAACACTCATATGTTGCTTTGGGAGTCTCTGATAAATTAGGTGTTCTGTCATTTATTCTGTCTTTTAGTTTCAAGGATGTGCTGAAAACTGACTGCATGCATCCTTCCTGTCTGTCTTTACCTGTCCTTGTTAGGGGTGTGTCTTGGCAAGAGTCTGGCGATATGATACAAATCACAATACTAGGATCATGATACGATATATCGCAATATATCACAACATATCACAATACTGTTAATATGGCAATATTTTTTGTTTCTTTTCTTCATTTTTTAAAAAGATTATTTCCTGTAAAAACTGAATTGCAGCAGAAAAATGCACAAATACTAAACACATTTTATTTAGAACCAGATCGAATGCTATATCGCAAACTTAAAACTTAAATTATGTTTCACAGACAATAAGGTTCACGATCCTGCTCAAATGTTCATATTCTGTCAGTTGTGAAGTGGACAGTCCCTGAATCATCCAAAATCAGAACGTTACTTTTGCGCTATCCCAACAAAAGAACTAACATCTGCCTCTTTCAGACAGTAAAAAAGTGCTTTAGGACGCCTGAAATAAGTATTATGTAACAAAACAGTATTAAATAATAGTAAGTAAAATATAAACAAAAAAAGAAAAACAATAAACAAATATGAACCCTCGCCACGTCTGCATTGGAATAAATACCTAAACATATCGATAAAGTACTTTTTAATATCGATACAGTATTGTGGAATTAAATATTGTGATATATTGCCAAACCAATATTTTCTTACACCCCTGGTCCTTATTTTTTTCATTTTTGTCCCTCTGGCTTTGACACAATGCAACCCGGGTTCATTATCGATTACTTGTGCTGTTTTTAAATGTATGCCGTCGGAAGTGACGGCTAGGGTTATTGCCCCAAACACCCCCAATCCTTAACCAGACAGCTATGATGTCATAAGGTGATGCATCCCCAGGTCATGACCTTTCATTTGCACTTGAGTTGAAGTCAATCAGACAAATAGTTCCAGAGATATAAACAAAAGAGTGTTTAGTGATTTGAAACTTTTGAGCGGCCCCTTGTGGCCAATCTAGAAATGGTAAATCATCCAAAATCAAATCAGTTCTTCCTCTCCATGATATGCAAAACATGGAATTTCTAAACCGAATATTTTTCAAGTTTCACGAAGGATATCTGGCGGCAGCGGTCTGACCAAAAACATAATATCCCCGAAACTCCGTTCGGGGATATAATTACATAGTACATTCCCATTTGTGCATTAAATAAATGATCAATTCCCATATGCCCATTTAAATCTTCTATCATATTCTCTGTGGGTTTTTCACTTAGAAATCATTGCACTTCAAAAGACTGAGGCTGCATGATAAAATGACGCTGCCGTCTCAGTATCGCAGAAACAACATTGACATTCAGCTGAAGCACACGTTGCTTTGATCGATGAATAAGATATAAAATAAAAGTAGATGTAAGCCCTAGTGTTAAATAGATTATGATAACTACTCACAGCATCCACCAATGGATCAATTACATAACAGTTCAAAAAAAAAAAAATGTCTGGAATATTTTTTGAGATATTAAATTCGCACAAGATCTTGAAATGTTGAGCCGGCTGCTGCCAATGTATGCGCACTAAGTCGTTTCAGTGGATGTTCTCTTTAGTCAGTGGATTATCGTACTGCAAAGTGCATCTGCACCTCTTTATTTAAAAAATGCACCAGCATCCTAAAGCACAAAGACAATTTGCCATACGGTAAGAGATTATCATAATGTACGTCCTCTGTGCTTTCCCTCCTGATGTCAAGCTAGCTGATATTTGCATTTTCTTTCTTGACATTTCTAAAGTTCGCTCCTCGGTTTCAATCTCGGTGCGTCCTAATGAATCTCTTTTAACAGCAAGGTTTATAAGATTACTATTTCATGTCCACATAATCCCTCCCTTTGTGTTTCATTGACTCTTCACAGTAGAGTCCCTCTCCATCTTTTCCTTTTTGCTTTATCTGCGTCTCTCTGTTGAATGATAGCGGGTGATAAATGTATGGTGGCTCTGTTTCTGGTTAATAGCCAAGAGGCTTCTTCAGGAAACATAATGAGTTTCTTCTTGTGAAGTGTGTGCGTGAGTGCGTTACGCATGGGTGAGCGGTTATACGTTCCAATTTGCGAGTGTGTATCTTTGTGCTGATTTACCCGAGTCTTGCTGATGGCGATGAAAAAATGCTCTATTTCCATTCTCTCACTTATCAGTGCTGAGTGACATTTCCACATTTCTCTTCACATTACCCCGTTCACTTCTTACTTCCCTTCGTTTCCCATCCATCCCATCATTTCTCTCTGTGGGGTGAAGATTACAAATTGCACAGTTGGGCTCGCACTGTACACACTTAAAGGTACCGATCAAACAGCAGTATGTCATTGTCCAATTCACTCGGGGACCACACTTGAGGCAAATTGCAGCTTGTGTCTACGATCTTGTCGCTTCCCTCATTTAATTAAGCTGTATTTTTCACTAGATTCCATTGCTTAGTCTTCTGATTCCCTGTTAGATTAATAGTCTCGCTACAAGCACACTGTTGAAGAATATCCATATTCGGGGTTACATTTGAGCCAAAATATGTTCCCTTAATGAAGTGTGATTAATGCATTCTGACCCTACACCTGAGAAACTGAAATGTAGTGATATTTTACACCCAGTACTTCGACAGATTATTCATCTATGCATCTATGAAGGCTTAAAAAGCTGAGGTTAAGAGATTTAGAGGAGCAGAGGAATCATCCTGGCTGCAAGTTATGTTTGAGTAAAGCTATAATTTAGACCTCAGAGTCCTTATAAACACCTCTTTACTTTCATGCAAGCGCGAAAAACTCCAAATTTGAACATTAAGGCGGTGCAGTGGGTAGCACTGTCGCCTCACAGCAAGAAGGTCCTGGGTTCTGTGTGGAGTTTGCATGTTCTCCCTGCGTCTGTGCGGGTTCTCTCCAGGTATTCCGGCTTCGTCCCACCATCCGAAGACGCTGATAGGTTAATTGGTCAACCTAAAATTGCTCATGGAATGTGAAAGTGATTGGTTGTTCCTTTTTTTTTTTTTTTTTTTGTTTTCCCTGTGATGAACTGGTGACTCGTTCAGAATGTACCCTGCCTTCGTCCAAAATAATAACTAGAAAAGCACTCTGAGAGCGCAGACCTCCACCGAGGCACCGTCTAATGAGACCAGCTCCTTATGTTTTAGATCATTTTGTAACTGACTGAGAGGCCCTGTTCCAGGTTCAGTATGGCTCTTTGAATCAGATGGTAGATATAAATCCTGGGACTGAAGCTTGTAACAACCTGTACTTTTTTGGCAGATGTAGTTTTGGAAACAGATCTACACTCATACTTGAGAACATGCCAGATTTTTAACATAAAACAGAGAGGGTGATAATGGGGTGGGAGAGGCTTTTTCACACCAGAAAATCCAAACCAAAGTCCATGTTTTTGTCACTTTGTATACAGTAGATTAGTGTTTTTCAACCTCGGGGTCGGGATCCCACGTGGGGTCGCCTGCAATTCAAATGGGGTCGCCTGAAATTTATAGTAATTCATAAAAATTATTTTTAAAAAAAAGTGCACTGATAAAAAATAGATTGTGAGTTAAGAGAGATAATCACAATCCATAAAAGACATGACAAACTGTGAAGCTGAAACTGAAGCACTGTGGTACTGTTTATCTGTCAAATGT
>JAPQRP010000012.1:1834318-1844433 GCA_037367295.1 Apogon hyalosoma | reverse complement strand
GCAGAGCATTTACAGTTTATGGAGACCACAGGGAAATGTTTGAAAATGCATAATTCCATTTAAAAAAGCAAAATATCGCTTCTTTAAAAAGCCTAATAAACATCTCAATTCCAAAAAATATTGAATTTTAGTTTTATAGGTTTAATACAAAAACATAAGTATCATGTTCGAGTTTATGTTCGAGTTTATTTGTACAGTTTATGGAGACCACAAGTAAATGTTTGAAAATGGAGAATTCCATTTAGAAAAAGCTAAATATCAGTCTTTTAATGTAAATGTAATTCATAACTTTATTGTAAATTCAACAGTGTAGTTCTGCCCATTCATTTCCTGAAATGTTAGGGGAAGTTCAGCTTCCATTGCTGTCTCAAAGCAATCACCTCTGATCCCCACAGCACTGTGGCAACAAGAAGCTAAAGGGTTCCTGGAACAGTATTCATGATTGGCTCTGTGGCAACAAAATTACCGCTTATTGTCACAGCACAAATGCTAACATTTGATTGGCTCTGTGGAAATAGACAAACTGATATTTTGTGCCCCAGTACTGTAGCAGTAGCCATTACCAAAAAAAAAAAAAAAAAAAAAGATTGAATATTCAATGACGCATGTACTATGCTTTGTATCATTACAGATCCATGATAGAAATATTCCAGTAGTATGAGATAAATGAGGTCAGACCTCCAGGAGTCCTAGTTCTGGTCATCGGGACATCTCTTCAATGGGAGTAGATTTGTCTGAAGTAAAACAACAGATGACGTCTACACTCTGACCCTGGGGCAGTTTGAGAAAACCTACTGAGAATCAAAGAAATAAAAACTCTGACTGATTTCGGATCAAAGGCATCCATCTAGGTTGAAATCCATTAACCATTAAAAACCTAGAACGGTGTTTATGGTGACTTCCACTCTATATTAGGCCTTTCTAGGTGTTTTATGACCATTTCTTGTTCCATCCTACGCCTTTTTCAGTGAAAATCAGGTATTTTTTGTATATTTAATTTACCGATCATGCTAATGTTCATAAAAGCTTCGTGTTAATTCAAAGGTTATTATATCAAAACATAGAAAATTGCAGAAAAAGTGACTTGAAGCAAAATATATCATTAACTGAACATATTAAAGTGATACCAGTGAAAAGCTGAAAGACTGCATTTCACTGGAATTATTTACATATATGGACAGGATTAGTGGATCTAAAGTTATTAAACATTTTAGATCAGTTGAGACTTTTGGTCTCTAGTGGCTGTTCAGGTCTTTGAGGGTCAATAAATGTAAAATTTATTATATATTGTCTCATATTGTTTTGGACAAGTGCTACTGTTCATCTAGTGTCATAAGATAAAGAAAGTCATATTAACATGGAGATATTTAATACTTATTCAATCAGTAAAATCAATAAAAACTGGAAAAAAAAGTTATAGATTTTGTTGACAACATTCCTCGCAACCCTTTAAAAAATGACTGAATGAATGTTTTCTTAAATTGTTTAAGCATTCACAACAATTTCATAGTTTTTTTTTTTTATTATTGAATAAATTGTGTCTTTTCTATTATTTCTTTTCTTTCCATTAATGTTCATCAGTGCTTGCAGCTTTTTCTTTTTTTCTTTTCCCACCGTATAATAAAATGACAAAATGTGAAGATATGTCATTTAAGCAAACTATGAAAAAGAAGTTGAACCGCAATCCTCCATTACTATGTCATTTATTTCAGTTTTGATTGAGAGACACCTGGCAGAAGAAATCACACACTGTACATGCATCTATAAGGAAAACATGAGCGTTAAATACACACCACCCTCTGCTCTCATATACGAAACACACAATACTTGGTGAAAGCACATTTGTTACTGTTAGAAGTGTAATGCATGAAATAAATGGGGAAAAAAAAAAAAGTAGAATAAATATAAACCAGATTAACCTGAGCAATGTGATTGGTCAGAGAGGTGTTCCTGCTCTGCCCATAATTCCCATAAAGCACGGCTTTTCCTTAGTGGAATGTAAATACATGACTTTCCCTGCTGTAGTATGGACCAGATGGTGTCCAGTTGGGGCTTAGGTACATCGTGTGTGTGTGTGTGTGTGTGTGTGTGTGAGTGTGTGTGACTGCCTGTAAGTCTGGGTGTTTATACAAAGGGGGATTTTTCATCAGCGCACCCTCAGTTGTCCAATACGTGTCCCAGATGTGCAGCTAATGCCCATAATGAACGGTTAGTTGACTTTCATTGCATTGGCTGGTCTGTCAGCTACTCTAATCACGGAGCTCTTCGTCTGACCTTCGGAGCTTTTTTTTTTTCCTCCCTCCTCCACTTTATTACATAAAATAAATACATTCTCCATAGACCATAACCTCTATCTTAAAAGGTATAATAGCCTATTTTCATAATATTAGGCTTCTTTTAAAATGGACATTTTTTGGCTAATGCTATGTGTGCGCGCATGTGAGACCCTTCAAGCCCCACTTCACTGGCTTATACTTTATAGCTTAAAGTGTCAGAGGTGGTTTTATCGCTATGAGCCTTTCATTCACTCCAGAAATCCTCTTGTCCTTTACCGCTTTCCCCTCTTTCGCTCTTTGGAATAGCAGCAGCAGCAGCAGCGCCAGTTTTTGCAGTTACACTACCAGAAATCTGTGCACTTTTCCATTTTTGCTGACAGGAAATAATCCAAAATTACCAGGTGGCCTTCCAGGAACAAAGTACCCGGCCTGCCAGTCTAACTACTATGTTCTCGCCACATACACTACCAGTCAAAAGTTTGGACTCACCTGGTTTTTCTTTATTTTCATGACTATTTCCATTGTAGATTCTCACTGAAGGCATCAAAGCCACGAATGAACGCATATGGAATTATGGAGATGAAAAAGTGTGACATAACTCAAAGCGTGTTTTATGTTTTAGATTCTTCAAAATAGACACGTTTTGCTTTGCACATCCTTGGCGTTCTCTGGATGAGCTTCATGGGGTAGACACCTGAAACGTTTTCCAACAGCCCTGAAGGAGTTCCCAGTGATGCTGAGCACTTGTTGGTCATCTGTGGTCCATCTCATGCCATTTAAATGAGAAGGTGAGTTCAAATTTTTGACTGGTAGTGTATCCTTATAGCCCAGGTGAAAGAGCAGAGCTAAGAGCCTGTCCACATGACAATGAAATTATGGTAAAAGTTTAATTTCGGATCGGCCTTTCGTCCACATGACGCTGGTGTTGTCGGTGCCCTGACCCGGTATTTTTGGAAAAACGGGTCCCAGAGAGGAAAAATGTCACAACGTTGCCCTTGCATTGCCAACGTCACTTTTTGGAAACAATGATGCCATAACGCGTGACCAGAAGAAGAAAACCCTGAACGTAACAACCGGTAACAACAACTATAGCGGATTATAGAGTTGAGTTTGTGCTGCAGGCGCTGCTAAGTTTATTAGCACTACTACAACAAACCCTGGTAATGCTGTATCGACTCTGTCCTGCTCGAAGGGTGACCCGGACCCTGCATTCTTCTGTGATTTGTGTGTGTTTTTGTTCGTCTGTGTTTGTGTACAGCACCACATATAGGGGTGGCATTCGTATTACACCGTTTTAACCCAGTCCACTTGGACGTAGATATTTCTTGAAACGATACGTGCACGGACGCGAAACTTTTGAAATCCGAAAAAGAAAAATACCACGAGCGTTGTCGTCTGGACGTAGCCTCAGTTCTACATGTCTGGAAAAATAAAAAAAAAAATAAAAAAAGGGGGGTGTGTGATCAGCGGTTCCTAACTGGTCTGGCTTCAAGACCGACTATCACCCCTCCATGACAAGCCACAACCCAAACTGATAACAGTTCAATTTTAAGTTCAAAGATGCTGTGTTTTGAACCTGAAAAAATACAGAATATCACAGTATGAAAACACAGAAGACCAGTTTAATGATAAATCAAACTGACCAGCAGGTGGTGATGATAAATACGGAAATATTCCCTTTAACTCTAAGTTGGGAAAATTTTCACCAAAAGCAAAAAATGCAAACTCAGTTAAAAATTAAAAGTGCATTCAGTCACTCAAGCATTAAACACTCGAGGTTTCTGTCCTCTATATATCGGATGTAGTCGTTGTCATACCTGAGTTTCACCATGATTTGAATAGAAACTGTTGTCTTCTTTTATGCTGTGAAATGTCTGGTGTTAAGCAGCATTAAAGCGCGTTACCGCCACCTACTGTTGGGGAGTAAGAACGTGCGACACTCAGCTCTATACAAATAAAGCACAGGATTTTTTTTCTTGACATTTTTTTTACCCAGTCGAAAGCCGGCGGCCCACTGAACATGAACACCAGTCGAGAATCACTGGTCTAGATCATAACATAAAACTCAAATCTCTCGTCATTATCTTCTTCTGCTATTGCGGTTTGATCATAATCTTAGATTTTGTGACTAGACTGTTAAATACATTCTCATAGATTTCACGCGCACACATCCAGTACTGATCCATCCACGTAAACAAGAGCTTTTGATTAAACCTCACAGGCAGCCGAAACTGTCTAATCACACACAACGTGGCACTGGGAGCCAAATGAAATATTGAATATTTCTGCTTGAAAGCAAACCATACTGAATTGAATTACACAGTGAGTGGATTTGGCACAGAGTCAACTTAAAAAAAAAAAAAAAACTAATTAGAGAATCTAATTCTGTAATATGAAAGAACATTAATAAACTGCAAAATGCCCATTAGTCCCTTATAAACATACTTTATCACATATTATACCACATATGATGTAACAACACCATTAACAGTTGTCTTATTGCATGGAATCCAGCTACTTTCTATTTTCTATTGTCTGAGGTGTTGTACATCCTGTTCATCCTTCCATCTGTTATGTTCCAGTAGCATGTTCCGCATAAACCTATAGCTGCAATAGGGTCAAGGGTACTACATCTGTTAGGGCCCAGTAGAGTTTTAATGGCTACGACGATGGTTATGTAACAACATTCGAGATGAGACCAAATGTTAATCACCTACTTGTATATGCGTGCACACGTGGCATACCATGTCCATACTATGTACAAAAAAAGGACAAAATGTCAGAGTTAAACCAGCATGTTACTCTATGAACTGATGGATGTTTGCAGTGTTATGTAACCTCCGTAATAGGCCGAAGATTTATTTAAAAAAAAAACACTTTCACTGCCTGGTCCTTTCATTTCTCATTTATATTTCTTTTTTTTAGCAATGCTGTTATGTTTCCAGATCATAGAAATAATGGCCCAAACATACAAAAACGGAATCCAAGTTGTTAGTACTAAGAGGAATTTTGCCTGGAAGCACATATTGCTTATCCACCGTCAGAACACGATTACATGAATTTACTCCGTAACTAGTGGTGGTGGTGTCAAAAAACAGTTATGTACGTGTGGTAAAAAGCTGGCTAGCAGGGTGACTATTTTCTTCACACTGTGTTTTAACACATTTACAGGCAGGCGGAATGGGATGATACACATTACCTGTGATATTTGACAGTTTGAGGGTCTCATTCATGTCATCGCTACATTGCTTTATGTTCGCTCTGCACAGAGGTGTAATCCAGGGTAGACAGCGGTATATGATGCATACCTACTTATTTTTCCATCAGCATTGCACATACCCACTTCTAATTCAATTCAGTTCAATTCAGTTTTATTTGTAGAGCCCTATATCACAACCAGGTTGCCTCACAGGGCTTTACAGAATTAGTTGGATATGAAAACAAACAGTCAAATAAACAGTGGATGACGGAAATGGATTAATGTCCCGCGCATCCCGTCCTTAGACCCTCCTTCTCGACAAGGAAAAGCTCCAAAAACCCAGTGGGAAAAGAGAAACCTGAGGGGGAACCACAGTGAAGGAGAGATCCACTCCCGTGGACGGACAGACTGTAGATGCACCAGGACTGATGGACGAACATTTGCAGATGTAGTTCCAGTCTGTAAAGATGCAGTAGGGTGGGGGCACACACCCTAATCCCCTAATCCCCCTTGATGTGCACCATTCAGTAGTATCTTCCAACCAAATTGCCCATTTTTCCCCCTGGATGGTGAAGCCATGACCCGCCCTACTCTGCCTCTAATTGGCCAGTACTCGCTGCTTTCACTGATTAGATTGATTAACTTTAGGCATGAGGACCGATGAGCCAATCAGAGGCAGAGTAAGGCAGGTTATTCCAAGGAAAATATTGCTCACTAGCTCTGGAACCTGACTGGTCACCTCAGGCGCCAGTTCCACCCCAGCTGATTGACAGGTCACTGCACGTCTCCTCGAAAGATGCACGATTATTGGAAATGGGAACGAGAAAGGCAGAAAAAATGTCTTTCAAGTGAGTGACACACTGGGGCGCTGATAAGGGGGGGTAAACATGACAAATTCACAGAGCCCAGGATCTGTGGGAGGCCCATAGAGCAGTGGAGGGGGCCAAGTGGATACAGGTTCGAATTATTGTGAAAATTACATGTAAGGTCGGCTGTATAAGAGAGGCATAGAAGTCGGGAATGTCAGTTTTCAGTTTCATTTCACCCTATCGTAAGGGACATTGTCTGTTGAGCCCCCCCCCCTCGGTCTGACACATTGAGAAGATAGGTAATTTGTGGAGGGTCCACAACGACTATGCTTTCATAGGGCCCACAATTGCTAGCAGCGCCCCTGGTGACATATCGAGAGAACCTACTTTCATGAAATACATAATTTTGAGGTAAGTTTTAAGGTGGTTTCCAAACGAGTCACTGTTAAACTACTGGACCATGTGCCTGCACATTTAGAGGAAAAGAGATTTTGTCGCCAAAAGTTAAACTGTGTGAGTAGGCTAACGTTATGAAGGGCTAACATTATCCTATGTTTAATACATTTGACATGCATGCAGCTGCTTGTGTGACCAGTAAAACCTACAAACTGTTCCTGATCAAGTCAGTGAGCAAATACTACTGATGGATTTTTGGGTTAAACTAAATACATGTGCTGTTTCTAAAACAGGGCATTTTCTGGACTACTTAAAAAAAAAGGCAGAAATTGAGAGTATACCCACTTCTCCAGGGACCACTACACCACTGACTCTGAAGCCCTGACCGTGTCTGTCTCTTGCTAGACAAGTGAAAGACTTCGGCCCAATCCCAATTCTCATTTTCACCCTTACCCCTTGCAATGGAGTTGCAAGGGGTAGGGTTGGAAATATTCTCCTATGAAATAACACAACCCTTCGAGACCTGTTACATCATCAGCAGTCGTCGATGCCACTATAAACAGATGTGAACGCTTGTTTGCGAAAGAATTCACCACGCCGTCAGCAGCTGGAACCGTCTCTGTTACATGGGCTTTGGGCTATTGTGAACAGCCCACGTGAACAGACAGACGTCCACGACTAGGATGTTTTTGGCTACGTTTGTCATAAACAAGTGGTCTATAACACACTGGAACGGCATTAAACAGGCGATCAAATGATTACGGTATTTACGAAAAAATTACATTTGTGTGTTTCTTTCGTCACACTGCTGCACTTTTTTGTTGTGTTTGAATCATTGGCAAGATGGAGGCAAACAGAATTATGGGAGATTTCTCATACCCCTCCGTTTGTGGTGTGGTCCTGAAAAGCTCCCCCTTAGCCTCTCCCCTCTAAGTCATTTAGACTTTAGACACCCCTCCCCTTCACGTGAACGCGCAAAATGCAGGGGTCGGGTTAAGATGTAGTGATGAGAAGTTCGGCTCATTTTAGAGAACCGGTTCTTTTGATTCAGTTTATTAAAAAGAACTGGCTCTTTCGGCTTACAAATGGCTCCCCTGATGTTCTTGTTCCTTAAATTAATTTATTACCAAATTATGTGTAAAATAATGTGTGTAATGTAAAAACATACATCATATCAAATATTTATCATTTATAAGGCTTTATTTATCCGCTTTTAAACATACTACACAAAGAAATCATGAAACACAATAACACACTGATGCCTTCATTAACCCTTACTTGTATTTTCTAATTGCACTGATTTTTATTTATTTCATTTTATTTATTTATTTAGACAGGGACAATGGACAATAGGCATTAACCTTAAACAGGAGAGATGTAGAGTGACAGGTTGTCGCACTAGTTCTAATTTCCACCTGTAGTCCCTGGGCAGGCTGATATCATAATTAAAAAACAGACATTAATAAAAACTAAAACATACTAAAAGCAGTGTAAAATGCATTTCTACAGTTACCATATGTCTGTGCAGGTTATTTGTGGAACCTGCTGGGTATAAAACCTTTATTTTGCACAGTCTACACTCTGCTCTTGAACTGTCTATGATATTGTAGCGTCTAAAGGATGGACGCCAGTTATTCCGCACTGATCACTTTATTAGTAGAACACAAAGGAGTTAGTGTCGGCTGTAACCGCCACAAACAACAGAATGACAGAAAAACATGGGAAACTTAACTGTCGCCTCCGTTCACTCATCCGCTCTCAGCCCAAGCACACACACACCGGTTCACCGGCTCCGCCCCCATACCTCTGTCATCCAATCACCCATCCCTCACACACTCAGTGCACCACAGACAGAAATGACAGAACATTGAAACAGCAACATCACCAAACATTACAACAATATTACAATGAATCTCACTCTAAATCGTCTCCTTCACTCCTATTCGTGCGCCCCTTTCTGCACACAAACGCCACCACACATCTTGACCAATCATGTGCTGCTTTAATAAAATATATATTTTGGGCCTTAGTGAAAATTATTCAATCACACAAGGATAAAGAAATGAAAAAAACCCAATTCTGATACACTGCCAAAGAAAATGGTAGGAAGTGCAGCTTGTAAGAAATTGTGAGCTAAAATTGTGGGGAAAAAATGAGGTAGAGCGTCCCAGAGGGAGCTACTGTTTGTAACTGTAGCTCCATGAATGGGGGCCCTTTCACACCAAGACCCCACAACGGCATCACATTTAGTAGTAGTAACTGACTCGTCCATTTAGCAAAACATGATGTACACAGTATACAGTTTGGATTTCTATATTAAACATGGGCGAAAAGGCGTAGGCTGAAGCAGCAGCTTATTTATGCCTATCCTATTTAAAGAAGGAAAGTTACAGAAACAAAACAAGATGGCACAGTTTTAAGCAATACGATAAATAAAATAAATAATATAATCTAAGCAAAATCTTAGATTCATAATGATAACTGGCTTACTTTATCCTAATATCCTACCTTCGTCTTAAACATCCTTTTAAATGTGGTGAATGATGTGCATGTTTTTAATTCTTTATCAAGGTTATTCCATAATTTTACTCCAATTACATATATGTATTTGCCGTTTGTGTTGGTCATTGTGTTGGACGTTTAAATCTATAACACATGTATTATACTGGTCTACTGCTGCTTTGTGTTTTTTGTTGTTTGTATTTTCACCCACTATTTTATTACTGAAACCTGAGAGTGTTTTCACACCTGTCAATCTGTTTGAATCAACATGTAATTTGTTTTACCCCTTAGTGTAGTTTGTTTGGGCATGTGTGAATGCCTGAATGTGTGAATATGAACATTCCCACGTGGTTTGGTTTACTTGGATTTTTTTTTTTTTTTCTTTTTGCCTTGTGCAAAGGCATTGAATCAAGGGGGAAAGGATCTAATTTAACGAATCCATCACTTTCTTTGGAGCAGATTGGTCAAACGCTAAGGTGCAAAAATGTATCATAATTTCCTCCACGAGCGATAAATGCCAGCCAGCGTATGCCTTTCTATGTGGAGTTTCCACGTTCTTCCTGTCTTAGTGGATTCTCTCCAGGTACTTTGGCTTAAGTCATGCATCTTAATAGGTTGACTATGTGTTTTTCAACCTTTGGGTCGGGAACCCACATGGGGTCGCCTGGAATTCAAATGGGGTCACCTGAAATTTCTTGCAATTGATAAAAAAAAAAAACAAAAAAAACAAAACTTACTAATAAAAATATGGTGAGTTGAGAGAGACAATCCCAATCCATAAAGGACATGACAAACTGTGAGTCTGAAACTGAAGCACTGTGGTACTGTTTATCTGTCAGATGTTCAAACTGAAGTGCTGCGGTACTGTTTATCTGTCAAATGTTCAAACTGAAGCACTGTGGTACTGTTTATCTGTCAAATGTTCAAACTGAA
>JAPQRP010000012.1:1796584-1807672 GCA_037367295.1 Apogon hyalosoma | reverse complement strand
TTGTTGGTATCATTATATTTGTCCAAACAAATGGACCTTTAGTTGGACCAGGCATTAAAATGAACAAGAAATTGAATTAAACGAAGGTGGTCTAATAATGATTAAAAAGTGCTTACCACCAATTTTTTTTCCTATTTTTATTGCAGAAATCCAACTCCTCTGCTCCAGCAGTAAACGCAGTACAAGCTGTTGATTGGATGGACAACCCTCCCCCTCTTGACAGCACACTTCCTCATCATGAATTTTATTAAATTAAGTGTATTTAATGAATAGGCCTATAACACTATGCTGCTGTTAAATTAATGCTGGACAGCCCCGTTAATACAGGTCCAGCCTGTTATTTGCAGCCAGAGAACAAACAGTTGAATGACAGCAGTGGATCAGAACTCAGCCTTGATGTCAGATGCTCCATCAGTCGCTGACACGGGGCTAAGCTATTAGCTTAGAAATATGTGAAGTTTATAGATGTGGTAACTAAATCTGCTCATGGAAAACACATTTTTTTCAATAGATGTCTTATTTAGTTATTAGCAGACTGAGCTAGCAAAGCAGTTTTACGTTAATATGAGCGGTATTAAACTTAGAAATCATCTCTGCTGCTACGTCGTTAGTAAGCGTCGGTCAACTTGCTGGAGCCACTGCTGCTACCGTGTTGCACGTAACAGTGTTGCTTTTGTCCGCCTGTTTTCATTTTAGTCTTGTATTTGTGCCAAACTCTCATTTCAGTCTTTATTAGTTTTAGTCACGTTCATAGTTTTTCGTCTAGTTAAGTTTTCGTCGACTAAAACTCTGAGCATTTTAGTCGTATTTTAGTCAGAATAATACGTGACTATTTTCGTCTGTTAGTCGACGAAAACCGATGACGTTTTAGTCTCTTTTTAGTCACGCAGTTCGATTTAATCTGGTCAATATAGCCTTGACCGAACCGACATTTTCTTTTAGTTCAACCCATTTTAGTTCAAACATGGTTCTCTTACCACCCTTATGGACTCAGAAGTATATTATTTGCTGTTAATTTCCATATCTGTATGAATATTCATGAGGGCCAGTCTGAGTCTTTGGTCGGTCACTGTACTACGCAAATAGCCCACGTCTTCAGACGCCATAATGGGGGGTATCTGTGTGGTAGAGCCGCATATTTCTGTCCGAACCCGAACCGTGGCTGACACAGTTGCGTCCGAACCCAGCTCGATCCGTCGGGTCCCATCTGGCTCGGTTCGGGTTGCGGACCCAGACCAGAAGCAGGTCTTTTTGGACCCTGGACGTTTGGAGCATGAGACGGAGGCTTCAGGTGCGAACCGGAGGAGGCGAACTGCCTGGGTGCGGAACGTCTGGTAACCTGCGAACCGCACAATTTCACTGCAGGGACACCTCTCGTCTTGTCTTGTTTTCGTCACGCGATATAGGTTCGTTGACGAAGATATTTTGTCATAATCTTTGTTGATGAACGCAACATTAGTATGTAACAGAAGTTAGCCAAGAGTACACCGATGGCAACAGACACACGCTCGAAAGTGATTCTATATGACAGAAAATAAAAATAATCACAACAATAACCAACAAACATCATTAACTGAAACCCAGCGATCCCCAGAGTGAAATGATTGCGCGAAGTAGCCTAGTTCTGATTTCCGCTATGTATCACTTTTTATACGACTACACCAGCCAGTCAGATATAAATACACTTTTATTATTTCCACGTGGCATGTTTGAAATTGACCAGACTGACAAGGACAAAATAAAACATGTTTCAGTTATTTTAATTTTGGGATGAAGCACCCCCCCCCCAGTGCCCACATCTAAAACTGGCCGAGATCGTAAAACAAAAGTTTACCTCCGACAGCTGTTCGTAACTCCAGGACGAGCTATTGTTATGTTGTTGTTAAATGAAGCCACTGTAGGTTTAAGTTCAACATTTGAAAGATAATTGTGTGTATACTGTCGATACTGTGTATATTATGGGCACTGTGCATCTGCTTGTACTGCAGTGTATTAAATTACCATTTACAAAACTTATGGTGCATACTAATGACAATCAGGACTAATTTGACCTCAAAAAAGGGACGTTGTGCGTTGATGACAGCAGCTGTGCATGAGTGTGTGGGCGTACTTACTCTTGGCTAATGCTGGTTTGATCTCCATGTGGAACGAGCCCCTTTGGATGAGCTGTCGGAGGCTTTTGCTGCATTCAGGTGCGTGTCGGACAAACTTTCATCAGGCGTCTGACTTGTGCTTTTCAGTCTGAAACAGAAGAAAAAAGCACTTTCAATAAACACACTGACAGTTATCGGACATGGGCAAGAGACCAGGTCAATCACAAAGTATTTTAACCCTTCAACCCCTGAGATATTATTCCAGGTGAAGGTGCTGCTGTGAAATGTCGTCTGTTTTCAGTGTCATAAAAAGCTGCTGGGAGTATGTGTTTGTGATTCCTTTTCTTCAGTGGTTTTGCTTTAGGCTACTGTGTGTTTTAGGGTCAAAGCAAAGTGGAATAACAGCAAAAAATAAAGCACTCACAATGTACGTCAATAAGAGATTCAGGATGTTGAACATGAACTGTGAACTGGAACACACTGAGCAACAACAAGGATTTGAATTTGGGCCCAGCAGTTTTTGTTTTGAGGCTCTTTTTTTCGAAGTCAGTCCAGCTGCTTTTTGGTACCTGGTGAACTCCAAAAAGCAGTTGCACAGTCAAAACTCGGTAAAAACACAGAAAAAAAAACAAAAAAAGAAGGAAGTAAAACAATAACACTAAAAACAAAACAAAAAAAAACGACAAGGAAAACGGTGTAAAAAAAAAAAAAAAAAAAGTCCAAACTGTCTATTTTTATAGCAAGTTGGTCTCACTCACTGCCCTGTGTTTTGACCCCTATTACACAGAGGGATGCACTGAGCATGCTCAGACGTCTATCGAAAGAACAAGGTCTATCAGCACGTTTTGACATTTTTCCTATTGAGCAAACAATTGAATTCTTATGATTATTTAAAATAAGTCATACGCTCAGAACGATCACCACAGACACGTCAGGGGTTAAAGGGTTAACCCTCTAGAAATATTTAGTGTAACATGCAAATTACTTTTTTCTCTATATTTAACCTTTCCTAAGCTGTTTATCAATGTTTATTTTCATATTATCATTTGCATTTTAAATTTTTCAGTGAAAATCAAGTATTCTCCCGCATTTCCATTACTGCCGATGCACTTTCAAATGCTATTGTATCCAAACAGAAAAAAACTGAAGGAAAAGTATCAATAAAATGGAAATAAAATATATAATTGTCAACAAACACTGTCTTTTCTCAAACTTTATGGGTTTTACCGTTGAATCAATGTTGCATAAGTTTCCACATTCACTGCAGAGCCTCTGAATGTCCAAATGGGTCATATCCGATGACCATGAAAAGACGACAATCTGCATTTTACTCAATTTATTTAACCGTATTAATAGGATTTGTGGCTCAAAAGTTAAACATTTTAGGTCAGTAGGTGGTTTTTGACACCGGTGACTGTTTAGGTCTTTGAGGGTTAATGTAAAATGTATTGTATATTGTCTTATATTGTCTTAAACAAGTGCTACTGTCCATCTCATGTCATAAAATAAAGAAATTCATATTAACATGGAGATATTTAATACGTCTAAAATCAGTAAAACATAGAAAAACAGCAAAATGAATGCAAATTCTGTGACAAAGTAAGTAACAGAGAGTTGTCACGGTTTAAAGATAAGTCCTATTTGTGTGACACTTGGTAATTACAGCCTCATTATCAATAAACTGACAACTTGTAGATAATATTTGAGTCGATACTGCCTTTTTTTTTTTTTTTTTTGCTGTGACAGGCATTTTTGACTTTGAGGCGCAACTCCCATGCATCAGCACGATAAACAGCTTCCACAGACAGAGGTAATCCATCACAATAAACACGAAGACTTAATTTGCTTTTGTCCAAGTGCTGGTTTTATTGCTGTTTTTTATTATCCCAGAGCTGGATGTTTTCTTACGAGTGCGCTTGTTATTTCGCAAACCACTCATTGTCAATCATCAGACACTCCGAGGAAGAAATGGGAACATCAGAGAGGAAATAATCTATCACAAACATGTTGCTTTAAAGACTTCATTGTCTCGTTCTGTTGTGCGTCCTCGTTGGATTGGTAGTTCATTTTAAGCAAGTGTGCGTACTTAATAATTTGGCCGTAATTTAAATGTTAATACGTTTTCCCATTGCTTTCACTCTGGGACACACTCGAGGTTTGACTAATGACTGCTGCCATGAAAGTAGAAACTAATACAAAAGCATAACTTTTCATGAATTTTCACCCAAATCGTTAGCGCTTTAGAGCTGTTTATTTATGACATTTATAGCTGTATTAAAGCCCAGTGTGTCCAACTTAAGGGAATCTACTGACAATGTGCATAATCACCTGAAAATAAGTATTTTTACATTTTTATATGATTTATCCCTGCAGAAGACCTGGATCCTGGACATATTGCACCAACTTTATTTATTATCCCTGGAGGGAAATTCAGTCACTGCATTTTACCCATCCTAATGTATACACACTACCTAGCATTAGCATTAGCAATTAGCTAATCTAATATTGGTGAAAGGTTAACTCCCTTTATCATCCCTAGAGGAATTCGATCTCTGCATTTTAATCATCCTAATGCATACGTGTAGAGGAACAAGCATTAGCATTAGCGCAGAGCTCACATTAGGACTAGTGAGCTGCCATTGACGGCGCTTAGGGACTAACTCCAGATCTTCATCAGCATTGTGGTCAAGGGGTGCTGATGGGAAAACTATAAACCTGTTTACCTGTTTTGGGGGAGAAGTGCTAACCACTATCCCGCCACATCACCCCTCTGATGTATGACACCTATATGGACTGAGCAATTAAAAAATTTACTGAATCTCAAGCAATGATAAAAATACAAGAATTAAAGGGGTCATATTTAGCTAAACCCACTTTTATCAGTCTTTGGTTCGTTTATTTGTGTATTTGGGGACCATAATAGTTCAAGAAGTTTGAATTTGAACCCTCCAGGTGCTGCAAAGCTATCTTTATATTCATTTGGGCAAAAATCGAGTGGATTTCTACAACCTGTTTCAATTCCTGCTTAATTTGTTGCATCTCTAACTAGTTACATCACAACATTTGCACATATAAGGTCAAGACTTCTGACGAGCAGCGGTTGTAGTCCACACTGAAAATATGTCCAAACTTCAAGCCGATGACCTAAAATGTTCAGTTGTTGATGAATGGCAGCAGCGCAGTCAACAACCTGGAGGGGGCGGGGCCTGAAGCGGCTCATTTGCATTTAAAGGGCCAGCGCTCAAAACCACCTTTCTGGTGTCATTGCTCAGAAATAGGGTTGAAGATGGACCTGTGGAGTTGAACGAATGAAGAATTCAGACCCAAGCAGAGCATTTACACTTTATGTAGACCACAGGGAAATGTTTTAAAAATGCATAATTCCATTTAAAAAAGCAAAACATCACTCCTTTAAAGGTACATTGGGCATAAGGCGGGGACAACACACGTCCATGAATATACTTTTTTTGTTTGTTTTTTTTTTTTTTTGCTGTGACCGACTGTATTGCTGTGTTTATAAAGGGAGGTGTATTCAGCTAGTTTTAACCTGCAACTTCACCACTAGATGTCACTAAACCTTAAACTTTAAATGTATTCTTTTATGGCCCAATTCATCCCTATACATACAATTAAAAAAAACATTCTGAACCATAAAGGTATTATTAAAATCAGAAACAGCCATCAACATATTTCTCTCGTCCATAATATCTTGACCAAACACATGCAACTACACAGGCTTTTTCATCACTGAGTATAATATTTAGAGATATTTACTGCAGTTGCATTTTTAGTTGTGGTGTTTTATATCAGTACTAGCTAAAATCCCTGTGGATAAATCCACTCCTTTAGCTGTGGGAACATTTCCCTAAGGGAACTTGAATACACCAAGATATGAAAAATATCCTTAATTATTATCCCTTCCCCAAATGTATCCCAAAAGACTATTCCCTGATTGGGATACTACTACTACTACTACTACTACTAATAATAATAATAATGATGATGTCGGTCCACTGTTCAATTTAGGGGTTTTTTTTGTACTCAAATGTCCCCTCCTACTTGGATAAACTACCTGAAATGCGTTGCCAGAGATGTGACACAAGGTGAATTAAATCAGTCCCTCCTGACCATAACCCATAAAGACCCAGTGCTGCTTTTATGGCAGTACGCAAATGAATTTTTCTCTATTTTTAACCTTTCTTAAGTGATTTATCATCATTTACTCTAATACTCTGCTCTGCATTTGGCATTTTTAAGTGAAAATCAGGTATTTTCCTATATTTGATTTACCGATTATGTAGATGTTCATAAAAGCTCAGATTAAAGTTAAAGGTTATCATATCCAAAACAGAGAAAACTGAAGAAAGAGATCCATTTTTCTGCAAAATATCTCATTAAGTGAACATAAAATAAGCATCTCCATCCACTGTCATTGATCAAACTCCATGGGTTTTGCTGGTTGAATCAATGTTGTAGAAGATGATGGTGTTTCCATGGTAACTATGGAGCCTCTGACTGTCCAAATGGGTTATATCTGATGACCATGAAAAGACGACAAACTGTAATTCACACCAATTATTTACATGTTTTGATGGGATTAGTGGA
The DNA here is from genome assembly GCA_037367295.1 of Apogon hyalosoma. NCBI lineage: Eukaryota > Metazoa > Chordata > Actinopteri > Kurtiformes > Apogonidae > Apogon > Apogon hyalosoma. The sequence goes on along the minus strand of JAPQRP010000012.1, from coordinate 1,800,974 downwards.
TCGACAGGTATTAAACATTTTATATCAGTAGATAATTTTGGTCACTGATGGATGTTTGGGTCTTGTGCGGGTTAAAAAAAAAAGGAATTTTAAAGAAAAAAGATAGTTAACGTGGAGATGGGACTATTCCTAAACTGCAGGTACCAAATTGGCCAGTTAAAAACATCTCAATTTCTCGGAACTGCACAGATACACACACAGATGCTCTGAGGCCTTTCAGTATTATGATATAGTATTTCATTAGGAGAATGTCTGATGTCGTGCATCTTGGTGACAGGTGAGCTACTTCTCACAGATTCTGAAAAATTATAACAATATGTACTAAAACTAGCCAATGGGGATCTGAGTCGGCTTACGTGGAGCTGAATTGGCCCACTTCACATCGATGCAGTTCTCCAAAGCTGATTTGCTTCGTCATGACACTGGCTTTGTGCTCATGCCTCCTGCTTGAAAATCCCATTCTTACCTTTATTTAAAGAAACAAAAGCAGCGCAAAGCAGAGGCTGAATTGGTCCAATTTGGGAGTAAATGCATTCATGTCCCACAGCAGAACTACTCTATATTTGTATCGACATCCGCAAAGAAAAAAAAACAACTTCTATTGATTTCTTCCCCTGCCTTTTCGTCTTTTTCTCCATTCTTTTGGTCTGTATTTTTTTCTTCGGTTAATTGTTGAGGGAAACACTGAAACCGAATAATAGAGGGAAGTTGAAGTTCCCCAGAGGCAGCCGCCTTGGATCTGCTCTATTATTACAAGAAGCCACCATCGCAAGTAGCCAATAGAAGGAGCACAGAGGTCAAAGCCAAAGTGGCGGACAGTAGGAATGAAGTATATTGCGCTTTCGCTCACATTGTCGTACGACGGAGAACTTCTCAGGGTAGATTTCTAGATAAACCTCTAACCTTTAATTACCCCGGGAAATAAACACCCTGCTTAACATTCACAGTAAAGCACCTGGCTTCCAACTGAAAAGTTTTTCGAATATGAATATGAATACAAAAAGGACAAGGGAAAGCGATTTTTAATTTACTAATTAGATCCCCTGCCGCTGTGAGAGCTGGCAACTCTGTGCTTATTGGGAGAAGAATGTGCCTCCGAACAGTCAAAAAGCTGAGATGAAATAATAACAAACAATAAACAGTACGCTCTCCGCCGGGCGACGCATTCCCTCAGTCTTTAAAAAGCTTCAACACCCTCGGAGCTGTTAAGAAAAGGTCTCGAATAGCGACACTCGGGCTCTGATGTAACTTTCTGTTCTCCATCTGTAAATTATCTGACTTGATTTGATTTCGCTTTTAAGATGTAATTGGTTTCAACTGAACGTCAAACTCAGTATTCACCTCAGTGTCTTAACTCTTGGGGGATAGTGCGTCATTTAATATAGAGTTGAGATGACTTAGAGGGTACAATATGCATAATAGATAACCTGGCTATGTTAGCACTGCATATTGCTTTTACCAGCGGGTCTGCATGTTTAATAAAGTATTTCATCTGCCACTTTTATACATTTTAGTACTTTCCAAGTTGCAGTTAGATTCATTTTACTTCAATCCACAATAACAACATCTGCTTGCAAACTTAAGACTTGCATGTCAAATGGTAATCCATCACAATGAGCTTTTAAATGACTCCTGCTGTGTTGTCAAGGTTACGTTATATGAATGTGGTAACGCAGCTAGAAAGCACTGACTGAACAGAAAAGTCTTGTAAACTCAATACACAATAATCTGTTCATAGTCATCAGATATGACCCATTTGGACGTTCAGAGACGCCGTAGTGAACGTGGAAACACCGTCATCTTCTACAACACTGAGCGTGTTTACACGCACGTCAATACTCCAATCGTTACCTGACTTCTGGAGTTATCAGATTATGCAAACAGGATAATCTGATAGGCTTTATCCAATAACAGCAGTGTTTGTTTATGAGAAATCGGATAAAAACACCTTGATTTCTCTCCAATACTCCGATGTCTTCACGCATGTATACAACTTCATCTGATTTCTGTCATTTTTTTAACATTTGCACATGTTAAAAAAAAAAAAATCTATATAAACAGAAGTTATACAGCGACAACGTGAGCCTAAAGAAAAAGGTAAACAAGCAATTAAATAAAGTGAAGGATAGCAGCAACATGTGACCTACTAGCACGTTGACCCGTAGGGAACCACAGGTCATATTAATACCAATATGTAGGGACTGAAGTTAGCAAATGTGTCATTGTTGTGTTTAACTTAATTTCCCATCATGCAGTGTGGTAGTGCAGTTCCCATCAACCATCATGGGCAATAGCATGTGTGATTGTAGGGCTACTGTATTCCAAAATGACTAATATCTCCCAAAATATTGGTCCTGCACTGCAAAAATCAAAATCTTACCAAGTATATTTTTCACTTGTTCCATTGGCAGATTTTTTTTTTTGCTTAATTCAAGATTTTATTTTTTGCTTAATTCAGGCAAAAAAAAAAAAAATCTGTCAATGAAACAAGTGAAAATGATCTTGGTAACGATTTCTTGAAGTAAGATTTTCAAGATCTATTGTCTAAAAATAAGTTCTTATATCTCACTGAAAATTTACTCTTTAGGTGATTGTCTTATTTGAAGTGTGATGAGATATTTTGACTAGAAATGAGAAAAATACACTTGGTGAGATTTTGATTTTTTCCAGCGTATCAACTTGCCGACACTTAGACATGCAGAGATGCTCTGACGTATTAGCTCCTCCGTAGGCGTTGCCAAGGTCAACAAGACAAGACCGGATGTTTTGAAAATGACAGGAAGTGTACGTCTTACATCATAACGTACGTATGTACTCCAAAAGAAATCAAATAATAGACCGAAACATGTAAACCAGGGTTTTTCGATTATCGTATTTCTGAAGCGCATGTAAACACGTAAACATCTGATTACGGCAATTATCTGATTACTCCTAGTTATCGGATTTTCATGGTCGTGTAAATTGGCTCATTGATTCACCGGTAAAACCCACGGAGTTGGATCAATGACAGTGGACGGAGATGCTTGTTTTTATGTTCAGTTATTAATATCATTGCTGAAAAGGTCACTTTTTCTTCTGTTTTCTCTGTTTTGATGTAATAACCTTTGAATTAACTCAGAGTTTTCGTGAACACCTAAATTATTTGTAGGAAATGAAATATAATTTACAGTGGAAAATGCAAAATACGGAGGCTAATGCTATAATAAATGGTGACAAATCACTTAAGAAAGGTCTTTTTCGGTTAAGTATGCAAAGCCTATGAAAATATACAAGAAATATACAAGGGAAATAGTGAGAAACACAAGCATCAGCAGAAGTAAATCTCCCCAAGATGATGTCATTGAAACAGCACCTTTCTAAAAGGGTGGAACATGAACAAAAACAAAAAAAAAAAAAAAGCTACTTTCTTTCAGCTATTTTTGTGCATCCGAGTGCAGATGATCATCACAACGAAGGAAGTGTTTAGATTGTAAAGTTCTGATGAGGTGATCATGTAATGGTTGTGACAGACCTCCGTATCCATGCAATTTCTGCTGTTATCTACAAAAACATGAGCATTGCAGACCTCGTAGATTCAAGTGATACTTACATGAATTGGTAACACCTCACTAGAAGCGCTAACAGTGAAAGTCTCACTGTATAACTATTCATTCATGTGCAACAGGAAGCGCAGTACTTTAGACACAAATACATATTTTATCATACGTATCTATACAGGCGTAGTCGGATGATCAGGGCACGGCGAGGGTTATTTCAGTGCATTTTAATAATACAGGCAGATGACGTCTTCAGTGTTACAGCAGGATGAAAAAAAAATGAAGGAAAACTAAGGTACCAGATGGGAAGAAAAGGCCGATGTAGAAAAAAGAAAGATATCAAGTGAAGGAGGGGAAAGAGAATCCAGTTTGGGAGATTTCGTAATGATCCGCTGCAGCATCAGATGGGAAAAAAGATAGATCGTAGCCAAGAGCAGATAGACGAGAGGAAGCGCAGAGAGTGAGAGGCTGAAAAACAGATGGGACCCACACATGCACTCACAAATGCATCATTCCTTCCTACTCATGAATAGGACCCCTTTTCTTTTTTCGAACTGGTTGTACAATCCAGTTTTGTTTCGAACCTACGGTCGAATTAACTAAAAAAAAAACAAAAAAAACAATACATCTCCACATATAGAGGAGCCGAGAAACATGTCATTTTTACTCAGCCAGGTAAGTTAGCTGAGAACCGATTATCATTTTCAATATAACGACCTGGACGTACGGCTGTGCTCATAAGTTTACATACCCTGACTGAATGCACATGGGACGGTCTTGGATGTTCCAACACGACAATGACCCAAAACATAAGGCCAAGTCGACCTGTCATTGGAACAGCAGAAAAAAGTGAA
>JAPQRP010000012.1:1763326-1783936 GCA_037367295.1 Apogon hyalosoma | reverse complement strand
ATGCTTCTTGGTAAAAAAAAATAAATAAATAAAAATCAAGCTAGTTAAAACAAAGCTAAAAGTTAAACAAGCCATATGGACTCCTGATGATCTATCCTCCATGAAATGTTGAGCTAAGTGATATTAGCATGTTGCAAAATGTTACTGATGTTAACATTAACATATTACTAATAGATCTACTGCGTCCTTCATTCACTCTTGGGTTAATTGGAGACGGCTTTGGCATGATTCACTGACATGTTGCGTTAGAGATATTCCACAAATCAATTGCTGTCTTTAAATGTCTTTCTAAACCAATTTCCTACCGGGTAATCTGCCACAAGTCTATGTCTAAGTCCAATCAGGAGAATACCGAGTCCAAGCCATGTCAAGTCTTTCATCAGCGTTAGTAAAGTCTGTCTTAAATATTACAAATGTGACTCAAGTCTACCTCTGTCAAACTACCACCAGAGATCTGTCCAATCACAAGCGTTTAATGTTGTCTCACCGTTTTGTGTTTTGTAAAGCATTTGCGGTTGACCTGCTCTACCTCCGGAGGCTCAGCTGCCACAGCGCTGGTTTGAAGTCGATTCAACTTGTGAACCTTCCATGAACTGGTTTTGCTTTTCTATGGGCTACAGAGCCACCGCAGTGCTATAACAAACCTACTTCCACCTCAAAAAATGTCAGACTACATCTCCGATTAGAGTTTCTCCTGGCTCTATCATCCAAAAACAACTAGTCCAACGGGGTTCTGCCTATTTTTGATAGTGGTTTTGGTTGTTTTGATTAGTCTTGTTGGTCACAGTAAATCACATCGCCAACCTATTTAGCATATTTAAAGCAACACTATGGAGTTTTTCAGCCTTTAAACTCTATTTTCAAGGTCGTTTTGGTGGTACAACCAGTCACAATAGGTTCAGTTACACTTTCGTCATCACTCCAGAGCGTCCGTATCGCCTGCACTGGCACTATGCAACTTCTAGTTTTGGGTTGTAACCCCTACACATAAAGAACTACACAATGTGACTGCTTTACAGCGTATGTCAAATCCCCCCTCCACCCACAGAGGACGAGGCAGGTAAACGAAGTTACGAGTGAATGAAAGCTACAAATAGGGTAACGGTCATGGTTGAAGCAGCAAGAAAAACAAAGAGGGTAAAGGTGTTGTTAAAGAAACAGAGAAAAGAAAGCATGAGAGTGATAAAATAAGAGGCTGGACTAGGGTGAATATTGGCCCAGGAGGAAGGATGCCCCACCCATGGAGACCTGGACCTGTTACTGCTGGACTAGTAAGTGTCAATTCTTCTATAAAATCTACATTAAATTGTACTGTTTCAGGTCGTGTTATTAAAATCAGAGCCTTCCGTTTATGCCCATACATCAAGTTATTCAAGCAGTAGCCTCAAGCTGGTAGCTAATGTGCTAAATGTTTTTTTTTTTTGTTTCTGACATTTTTAAAAATAAAACAATAATATTTGTTTAAAATGCCATAAGGCTACTTTACCCTCCCTGAAGACATGCTTGAATGCACATTGTTTTGCCTCAGTAAGTTTGCCAGCATCAGTGGTTCGTCAATAAATGCGCGAGTATTACCGAGATACCGATTTTACGACAGTTGTTACAGACAATATCGTTTCTTGACTTTAGGGGGACCCCGTGAGCAAAAGCTCCGTGGTGTTACTTTAAGAGATTGCATCTGTTCTTTTCTTTAAATACATTTATTTATGTAGTAATTGGCCATTAAAGTACAAATTAAATATAATATGTATAGTCATCATTATTCTCTATAAGCCACAGAATAACAATACGACATTAAGTTCAATGCCAAAAAGAGTGCGGTAATGATTGCAAGGCCCAAGGAGGATTGTAAGTTTTCCTGTTTTGTCCGGGAATGAGCTCTCTGTTGTTGGCAAAGTTAAATATCTTGATCATGACATATGGAGCGATCTTTGCGACGATAACGATATACAAAGGGAATATTGTGAATTTCATGCCCAAGCAAATGTGCTGGCACGCAAATTAGCATGTGTACGAACAAAATGAAAATAACTTTGTTCAAAGCCTACTGTACGTCTTTGTACACTGTCCATCTGTGGTAGAACTACAGCAGAGGCAAATTCAAGAAGCTGCAGGTTGCATACAATGGTGCGATGCGTTTACTATTGAAGGTCGCCAGTCAGCTGTTTGTACAAAATGTTCCCACTTTTAATGCTGTGATCAGAAACTTGGTGCATAAATTCATAGACAGACTGGAGCTGCCACAGAATGAAATTATAAATGCAGTTATCAGACCTGGGGAGACCAGTGTCAGGTACACTTATAGTAAACGCTTACATGTACTGTAAAGTGACATTTGAATGTATGTGTGTGGTTGTTTTATTGTTATGTTTTTTTATGTGCAGCTTTGAGTCTGAAATAAAGGCTGATTCTGAATAGAGCCATCGAAAGGAGATTAGTGTTATTTTCCTGAGAAAATCAAGCTAGGCCTATTTCACTGTCAGTGTCACACAATCATGCTCCTTCACAGAGAAAAAGCCAAATTACCTGTGTAATCTTTGTTCAGTGTGATTGTGGCTAAATTGATGGTGATGTAGAGTCGTAACTGTGTGATTTTTTTTTTAGAATGTGCAAGGTCTATCCTGCCCATTAAATTAATATTAAAGGAGCGATATTTTGCTTTTTTTTAAATGGAATTATGCATTTTCAAACATGTCCCTGTGGTCTACATAAACTGTAAATGCTCTGCTTGGGTTTGAATTCTTCATGAATTCAACTCCACAGGTCCATCTTCAACCCTATTTCTGATTAATGCTGCCAAAAAGGTTACTTTGAGCACTGGCCCTTTAAATACACATGACCCCACCCCTTTTCAGGTTGTTTACTGTGCTGCTCTGTCCCGTTCAGCCATTTGTGTTCATTAAAGCAACCAACAACTGAACATTTTAGGTAATCGGCTCGAAGTTTGGACATATTTTCAGTTTTTACTAAGGCCGCTGCTGCCGACAAAAAATTATGGCGTACTCAGAGAAATGTTCACCGGAAGTCTGGACCTTATATGTGCAAATGTCATGACACAACTAGTTATAGAGGCAACAAATTAAGAAGAAATTCAAACTGGTTGTAGAAATCCACTCGATTTTTGCCAAAATGAATCTAAAGATAGCTTTGCAGCACCTGGAGGGTTCAACTTCAAACTTTATGAACTATTCGGTCCAAATACACAAATAAATGAACCAAAAACTAATAAAAGCGGGTTTAGCAAAATATGACCCTTTTAATGATAAAAGTGGATAAAAAACAAAACAGCAGGGGTCACGTCATCTGATATCTGTAGTTGTGCTCAAAGCATCTTCATGTTTTATGAATATGAAAGGTCAGTAGTTTCGGATCCGTCAAGTATTCTCCTAATTTTAGCCACCGCTGTTTGTGATTCTTGGTTCTTCGGCAGCAAACTGTCAGTTCTTTGGCAGCTGAAATGTGGATACATGGTTTGAGGTTGGATCTGACCCAGTCCTCAAGCATCCTCAGTAGATCAGGGGTCACATGTGTCACAGCTCATTCAATCACACTACTCTACCGTGACTGTCTCAGTGGTGTAGTGGTCCCTGGAGAAGTGGGTATACTCTCAAATGTTACCTTTTTTTTGTTTGTTTTTTAAGTAGTCTAGAAAAATGCCCTGACATGTCAGATTACTCTATTTAGTTTACCCAAAAATCCGTCAGTAGTATCAACTCACTGCTGTAACATTATCGTGACTTGATCAGGAGCAGTTTGTAGATTTTACTGGTCACACAAGCAGCTGCATGAATTTAAATGTATTCAACGTGAGGTAAACGTAGGATAATGTTAGCCTTTCATAACGTTAGCCTACTTGTATATGCCGCGTTTCCACTACGTGGTACCGGCTCAACTCAGCCATTTTGTGTTTCCATTATGTAAAAGGACCTGGAATCTGGAACCTGATACAAGTTTTTTGGTATCTACTTACTTCATCAGTTCAGATCTGCAGTTTCTTTTAAGCTTAAAGTTTTTATCTGTTTATGTTGTTTTTGTATTTCATGCCTATACTTTTTATTGCTGCTGTAATGCTTTTAATGTTTTATGTAAAGTACTTTGAATTGTCTTGTACATGAAATGTGCTATAGAAATAAAATCTGCCTTGCCTTGCCTAAAATGTGACGTGTAAACACTGCAGACCACTGATTGGTCAGAGAGTTGTCTCTGCGTCATTGCGTTATCACTGTGCGGTGAACCACCATTTAAAAAAAAAAAAAAAAACAGATGTGGAAGTTTACAGTAAATATACCAATAGGTTACTTCACATGATGATGACAGCCTGCAAAATGACACCATGGTCGTTCGAGGACATTTAGACATTTCTGTCCTTGGTGGCCGACGGAAAAAATTCAGCGTGAGCTTAACGGGACAACACGCAACGAGCGAGTTTATCAGCAACTCTCTGAGCAGACGACATGGAAGTTCCGTGCCGCGTCACTATGACGTCCAGGCACTCTAACGTCGGTAGTATCCTGTAATGGTACTCGAGTTGAGTCGAGCTGGTTCCACATAGTGGAAATACGGCAATAGTTTAACTATCAACGACAACATCTCCTCTAAATGTGCAGTCATATGCCCACTAGTTTAACAGTGACATATTTGGAAACCACCTTAAAATCTACCTTAGCATTATGTATTCCACGAAAGTAGGTTTTCTCGATGTGTCACTCATTTGAAAGACGTTCATTCTGCCTTTCTCATTCGCATTTCCAATAATTGCGCATCTTTCAATGAGACGTGCAGTGACCTGTCAATCAACTGGGATGGCACTGGTACCTGAGGTGGCCAACGCTAGTTAGTAATATTTTCCTCGTAATGACCCACGCTACTCTGCCTTTGATTGGCTCATCAGTCCTCATGCCTAAAGTTAATAAATCTAATCAGTGAAGGCAGCGAGTACTGGCCAATTAGAGGCAGAGTAGGGCGGGTCATGGCTTCACCATCCTGGGGGGAAGAATGAGCAATTTGGCTGGAAGATACTACTGAATGGTACGCATCAGTAGGTATACACCATATACCCTGGACTACACCACTGCTCTGTCTGTGTTAGTATGTTAACTGCTGTGCAATGTTGATATCAGCTGGGCGACCAGTACCAAGTAAAGCCGAGTACTAACGCGCACACACACATACACGCAGATGGCAGTTAATGTTCATCAAAATCACTGTGAAGCTCAGAATCAGCGAAGACGGTCAACGTTAAGAAAAAAAGAGACCGAGATGAAAGGAAGACAGAGAGGAACAAACAAAGAACCAAAAGAGAGAATAACAAGTTTGATTACCGTTCGATAACAGGGAAATCATGAACAGATAGCGTCGCTGAAAAGTTGATCAAAGGCAGCAACACAGAGCAGATTAATGGACTTTTACAGCTCAAGCAGCATCTGTGTGTGTGTGTGTGTGTGTGTGTGTGTGTGTGTGTCCTTTTTTTTTTTTTTTTTTTTTAACATAAGCGTGTTTTCCACTAATCCCCTCTGCATGGGTTCACTCATGTTTGAAGAAGCTATTTGTGACTCAGATTACCGATAAGGAAAATGACACTGTCAAATTTATCAGTGTGGAAATCATCCCTGTGTGAGTCCTCATGTGGATGTGTGTGTGTTCGTACGGCTGGAGATGGAGAGTTTAGTGCCCGGGCGATATGTCTGGGTATGTGTAAGGTTGTATGCTTACATTTGGAGTGTTTTTATTCGTCCTCTGGGGAGACCCCACACTTCGTCTGTCCCCGACTGATTCAGGATTCACTGCCGCGGAGAGATGGGGAAGAGGCGGAGGTAGAGGGAAGGAACAGCAAGGTAGGGAAGAACAGATAGAAGGAGCCAAAAAAGAAAAAGAAATGAGGATTTATAGCGAAAGGTTGTAATTTTAGAACATACTAAACAGATGTCTGAACTCTTACGCCTCTTGACTTGACTTGCTTTTCCAAAATGACTTTTTACCATCCTGTCTGCAGCCATTTTGTCAGATCAGGTGCTACCCACTTTGTGTTTTGTTTAGTATGTCTTATTCTTTGCTCCCCAAATGGTGGATACTGCTTTGGAAAAAAAAAAAAAAACAGACACTGAAGAGGTGAGAGGGGCGTAGGAGGGAGAAGAGAAGAGGCAGAGGGAAAAGGCAGAAAATAAAAAGAGGTGGTTAGAGAAGAGACGGAAAAGATGGAGGTTGGATGACGGGGAGACGGAGAGGAGGTGTTTTCCATCCTGTTTGTTTTTCATTACGGGCATTAGGGGATTTAAATCTAATGAGAGGCTAAGAGGGAGCCAAATGGGAGACAGAGGGAACGGACAGAGACAGAGGGGAATTAGCAAATACGCAGAAAAACAGGACGTTAGCGAAACATCCAGAGCTGAAGAATGAGACCAAATAAGAAGAAGTCAGAAATAAAAGGCATTAACGGGCTGCAGGGTATTAGGCAGAAACGGAGGGACAGGCAGGTGTGTAAAAAAAAAAAAAAAAAAAACAACAGGGTATGTAAGAGTGTATTCACACCTATTTCATTTGGTCCGTTCACTGTAAAAATCGAAATCTTGCCGAGACAATTTTCACCTGTTCCATTGGCAGATTTTTTTTTGCCTTGATTCAAGATTTTTTTGCTTAATTCAAGCAAAAAAATAAAATAAAATCTGCCAATGGAACAAGTCAAAATGATCTTGGTAAGATTTCTTGAAATCAGATTTTCCAGATCTGTTGTCTAAAAATCAGTTCTTCTATCTCACTGAAAAGTTACTCTTTAGGTGATTATGTCTTATTGATGAGATATTTGGATTAGAAATGAGAAAAATGCACTTGATAAGATTTAGATTTCTTCTAGTGTTTAAAACAGACCAGAGTTCGTTTCCCCGGAAAGTCTGGACTTTTTTTAGGTGTGAATACAAACATGCAAACTCTGATTTGAATCAAACAAGCCTTCTAGGTGGTCTCTGCTTCCAAACGGACTCTGGGCTGGGTCACTTCTGGTGCGAATATAACCGGCCTTGAGCTGAAACGAACCAATGAACCATGCTCCTTTTTGTGCTTGACGAGCCACCGTAGCCTCTGGAAGCAGCTGAGCCTCATGGGTAGTCAGGGCTAACAGCAGCAGCCGTGAGCCGTGGACAGACGTGGACCGACGAGGACACTGAATGTCTCATTGATATTTGGTCAGATGTCCATATTACGAAAACGGGTTTGAATGAACTGTTCTTGACAGTTGACATTATTTTCGCATATTTGTATCTGTAAAAATAGAATACATATTCCGAAAACGATAACTGCACGTGGGACCTCCATGTTTGTTTTCATCAACACCCATCATCTCTGATTCACCCCGCCGCCGACTTTTCTCTCCAATGCCAGCGCAGTTTGTCACATGCGTGCTTCTGTCTGCGAATTCTGGTCCACTAGCAAAAACTACAATAAGAACGCGATCCGAACCAAATGAAAAAAATCAAGTCAGCATGCAATCCGAATCACATAAGCGGACAAAAGGACTTTCCAGGTGTTAATACGCCAAAATATTCCAGCAGGCGTAAAAGCGACGGGAACATTTGGAAAAAATAGACCCTAAATGCTGCATTCTAGTGCATTTTGGTATGTTATGTTATATTTTGACATGGAAAATAAGTTTCCAATTTGATTCAGCGTGTTTTCTTTTCTGTCATTTTTGCAAACTAATTCTATCTAGTTAACCTCATTTCTCGCTTTTTGAGTGTTCATTTTTATTTGCAGGTATATTCTTTGTGAGTTTGCCTTTTGGCGATGGTTTTCATGAACGTCTACCTGTACGTGCCCGACTGACCTCACTCAGATCTTCTCTGCACTTGCTTGTCTAAACCCTCTGCAGTTGGCTTACTGCTGCTACTATCTGCGTCCTCATGTAACCACCAATGGCATCGACACTACACATGAATTACACACTCAGAAGAACGTTAAATATGCACAAATCTCGGAAATCTTGACGTTCGGTAATTCTATTGCTGTCTCTTTTTAGTTGCCATTTCTTCCACAACTTTCACGGTACACTAGATTATGCACGGCACAGTATGGATGTCTCTGATTGGTCCATGTGATGCACTTTTCCACCAATAGAAATGGGGTAATATGTTTTCTTTCAAGCAAGCACTTCCTGCTTGCAAGAAATTCACTTTGAAGCCCGTTTTACTGCACCGAACATGCACCAAACGGAAAAAAATTATGTTTTTATTGTGTCTCATAACTTTGATTTTACATGTGCTTTCAACACAACTGACGTCACGGTATTAGTTTTGACATTTGCACTTTCCACACAAATTGAAATGGAATTCAGCGAGACTCCGTGTTGCTGCCACCAGGGACCCTCTAGAGCTAACTGACGATTCGCTTCATTTTTGCAAAAAAAAAAAAAACAAAAAAACAGATGGATTTAGCCAAAATTAGGCTGTGACAAGGTACGAGAAAAATATATTGATAATTAGCACGACTTGGAGGATTTGAGGATTATTATTTTGGACGTGCTTTTTGAAAATTAACCGTGCAAATCCTGGATGCATGGCTCGCTGCCTAATACTGTGATGGGCCGAAGCGTAACAGCGAGACACTGAGGTTTAGCCTGTCGATGCCTGAATATATTAGCGTCGTCTACATTTCTAAACGGCATTTTTAATCTGACCGGCGAGGGTCTATCAGTGTGTGTGTTTGAGGAAAAAGCGAGTAAGAGCTGAAACCAGGCCATCGGGAGTACCGGGAGTTTTCCCAGTGGGCCGATAGGTCAGTGTGCCAGTGCGACTGGTTGGTGAGAGGAAAAAAAAAAAAAAAGAAAAACTGCTGTTGCCAACGCCTGGACGGCCCACAACAGGGTATTGGCCCAGTTAACCGATTTAACCCCTAACTAGGCGTCCCCTTCCCCTTTGTCATCCCTGTCATTTCCATGTTGCCAGATCTCTCAGTAGACTCTACCCCCTTTCATTCCTCAATCCTTTACTTTCTTCCTCTTGAATGTATCTATTATCAAATAATCCAGACCAAGAGGCAAAGTCAAAGGTGAAAGGAGGGGACATGTTTTGGACCAACAGATTCTGTATTTGTGGTGCTTTGTGGCTTTGAACAGAAGGTCAAAACATGAACACGGCTTGAGTTGAGATTTAATTTCCCACTGGGCCTCCCACAGTAGAAAAGAAAACGTGAACTCTGGCAATTGTAGGGCCACCCATTCCAATGCAATACTTTAGAGGGGAAAAGAAAATCATTTTTGCTCGATATAGTTTCTAATTGATAAGACAAAAAAGGTGTGATTGAGTTCACAAAAATACAGTGAAGCTCGCGAGCTCTTGTGTCATTATGAGCCTCCAAATGTGGTGGTAAACTACAAAGACCAATGCAGACAAGGGTAAAAAAAAAAAAAATTTGATGCAGAAGAGAAGAAAAAAAAAAAGAGCCTCCAGATCAGTCAAAAATGCAGTTTGAAATGATAATAGAGAATTCAAATGTATTCGGATCAGTGGTTTTCAAACAGAAGCCCCTTTACGTCAACATGAGCGTCCTGCACCCCACCCCGGGAAAAAAAAAAATTGCGACGGTGGCGGGGGGCCTCCATAGGCATTGGGTGGGGGGGTCTGAGGGAGCTTATATTGTTTGTTTTATTGTTTTATTTCAGTCTGAAGAACAAACACAGTCCACAAACCCACCCAATCCATAGATCCAACAATCCTTCCATGAAATAAATTTTATAACACAAATTTCACTGATTAAATAATTGATTTATACAGATTGAAAAGGAGTAGGAGGAAGCTTTCTGCTTATTTTGCCTACCCTTTATACATGATCTTACAGCACGTCCTCGACTTTAACAAACACAACATGTTCACACCGACGATGAAAACAATATGAACACTGAAATAAATACTAAATGTTGCATATTAAATTCAGTCTTAAAGCTTAAAGTTCATATATCTATTGAGAGTCATATTTAGAAATGTTTTTTTGAGGTGTGAGAGAGAGGTACATAGTTTCAACTCATCTGTGCAGCTGTTCCGGGGGGGGCACGGAAATATGCAATTGACATAACATGCCTCTTGATATTGATACTTATACAGACTAACGCCCCACCCTCTCAGATTTCTTGCTCCAAACGCCCACCCCCTGGCGGCGGTGTCTCTTCCCCCCCCCCGTGAGAAACACTGATTTGGATGAATGTTGAAAATAATGCGGAAAAAACTAAGTGATCCTCTGAGGATAAACATGCTGGCTCTGACAAAACGACGCAAAGGGAAACGCTTATTTTCAGTCCAAGTGTTGTTTCATCGTGGAAACATCTGCAAAAACTCAAATCTGGTGAGGCAGCACACATTCATTTTTCTGTATTTTAACAACCTGCCATAAACGCATCGAACAACACGGACGCAGTATGTGCAACAAACCCGCATGAAATAAGGCTTCGATTGATACTTCTTGCAAAGCATAGGTTATTTATGCTTAATTCCATGGTTTCTTTAGTGTTAAATAACAGTCCTAAATCGAGGGAACAACAGCTGACATGGTGTGTAACTTAGTTTTGGACGTGGTTCTGCTTAAGTACATTAGGCGGCGGAGCTGTGTGTAATGTAGTGCATCCTCCTCTGTGAAGCATTGTCCACAGTCTATTTAAAAGGTGACTGCTCTGTCCATTTAAACACCCAATAATTCATTCACATGTGTTAAATGGAGCGTGGGCCGGACCTGTGCGCAACTATTTCCATAACCTGACTCAGCCTTCTCTGAATAAATGAATAATTTGACTGTGTATGTGTGTGTCTTGGGCAGAAATGTTATTTGCATATGTGCTTTCATGTATGTGACTCTTTGTTTGATATGTGCTCAGGAGCTTGTAGATGCCTGTAGGCAGTAAGTGTGGGGGTAAAAGCATGTGTGCATTTATAAAAGTACTCAGTTTGGACTAACCCCTGGCTAAAATGACTAAATGACCTACCTAAGTTGTTTGCTCTTCCTCCCTTCTCTTCTTATCTCTCGGGTCTTTTTCTCTGTATTACTTATTAATAGTCCAAATAAGCAAAATAAAAACACATAAACAGACTTTAGAAGTGGACTCACGTAAGATGCAGTATTTCCAGAAAATAAGGTTCACTACTACTGCTCTGTTTACACGGAAAAAAAAAAAAAAAGTCACTCTTTTCCAAGAACTTTGCATGCATTTTTTATATCACATCGACAAAAATCTTCAAAAAGGCTTTTGATACGTGTAAAACCTGAAACCAGCCATCTGGAAAGACAGACAGCCCACTGTTCTCTCACTGTCGTCTGTCAATACTTGAGCTCTCATGGAGAATACATTACTTCAGTTTGCTTTTGATAGATAACCGATACCTCTTTAGCCATTCCCGTTTCTTTTAAAATGCCAAAGTTCAAAGACAGCTTCTAAACACACACCGCTAACTGCTCCTAGCTTTTATCCGTCCTCTAGGAATCAGTGTGTTTACGTGCTACCACCTACAGGTTTTCCATCGTTCTGACAGATGTTATATCTCTAGATCTGGTTGATCCACGCAAAGAAACAATTTATCGGATGAAAGTAATAAAATTAGGGATAGAATTTACACCTAATTAAAATGCTTTCTATTAGCGAGACACAATTTTGTTGAACTAACTAATTATCCCACCCCCCGAAGGGGAGATAAGGGGTGTTGTTTTTGGTTCGGTTTGTTTGTTAACACTCTAGCAGCAACACTATTGGTTAAATTCATACCAAATTGTGTTTATAGTTTGCCAGAATAGATTTAACTGACCTACTTTCCCCAAAATGTAAAGTTACATTTTTTAGATTTTTTTTTTTTTTTTTTTTCCATTTACTTATAATGAGCAAAATTTCATGTCTGTAGCAGCAAAACTATTGGTTGAATTCATACTAAATTACGTTTATGCTTTGCCATTGCCATAGATGTAGTTACATTTTGGGAAAAGTAGGTCAAAGTTCAAATTTTTTATGAATTTAAAAAAAAAAATGTTCCCTCCCATTTCCTTATAATGGGTAAAATTTAATGTCTATAAAAACGTACATTTTGTTTCAATTTACTTCAAACTTGGCACATATGTAGAGGAAATTGATATGCTGACATCAGCTGGATCGATGCCAAAATAAGCGACAATATGTGTGAGGGGCGGGGTTTGTTGTGCCTGGAACCACTTGTTCTAAATGTGTTGAATAAACATAAAGTATTGGCGCTACCATTACTTATTTGTAACGTATTGGTCCAACTTAATTTCTAAACGTTGTTTCAACATACACCACCAGTCAAAAGTTTGGACTCACCTGGTTTTTCTTTATTTTCATGACTATTTCCATTTTAGATTCTCACTGAAGGCATCAAAACTATGAATGAACACATATGGAATTATGTAGTTTAAAAAAGTGTGACATCACTCAAACCATGTTTTTTTTATTTTAGATTCTTCAAAATAGACACATTTTGCTTTTATTGCTGCTTTGCACGTTCTTGGCATTTTTTCGATGAGCTTCACGAGGTCGTCACCTGAAATGTTTTCCAACAGTCTTGAAGGAGTTCCCGTGACGCTGAGCACTTGTTGGCCATCTGCGGTCCATCCCATGTCATTTAAATGAGAAGGTGAGTCCAAACTTATGACTGGTAGTATATTTACTAAGGAGGGATTTGACTTAATTGTCTTGTATAATATGATTATGGATAACCTGTTTTGACAGGGTAGGTACAGCTACAGTTTTAAGTGGTACAATAACATTAATTAATCGGGCTGACGAAACAACACTAAAGTGCATAGCCTTTAGCTCTGCTCTTAGATCCTCAGATCCTCAACCCTTCCCTTCTGTCGCGGTTCCTTACTTTTAAGTTTCCCAGATCCATCAGGCTCTTTAAGCTCTTCCACCAAAGTGGCTGAAGGCGCAATCAGACAGAACACCTGTTCTTGAAGCGGCCATTTTGAAACATCATGAGTCGACGTGGCCTTGCTCGTTCTCCTGTGGGAATCCTTATGAAGTATCTGGCTTGATTATTCTCGAACAGATCTAGATTACATTGGTGCTTTAGTTCTAGGTTTAGGGTTAAAGTTAAGATTAGATCTGAGCTAGACTAAATGATGCCCATAAGGCCGAGATTTTGGCTGTTTCTCAATGCTAAGTTAGCAGAGTACGGTCTTGCGAACTCAGCAACTACGGTCTTGGGGAGAACGGACGTATTTCCCTGAAATAACCACAACATGTCACTTGATTTGACTTCAGTACATTTGTACTACATTTACACATTGTTTAGTTTTTTTTAGACATTTTGTATATTTTTTCAAAACTGGAACAAATTTCATTGAATTTCCCCCTATTCTGCCTTTCGCTTGTGTTCTAACGCTATATCAAATCATTTCGGTCATCTAGTCAAAAAACATTTCTGACATAAGTTTTCACAGAAGCCGCCGTAGCATTCGAGAGTAGCACAAAGTGTATCTTGGGAATTATTTCCCAGCCATGTCTATGCGAGTCACCATCCAGTGCATCCTTGGTTTAAGCTAGCTAACAAAAACAACACCCGGGTATTCCATGCGTTCTTGATTTATGTGAACTTTCAAATGAAACAGTACTTGGGCCGTGACTGATGATGTTTCAGGAGAACAGATTGGATCACATATTGAGAAACAGCTTTAGGGTAAGGGCTGGACCAGGGCTGTCAGACTCATTTTAGTTCAGGGGCCACATTAAGCCAAATTTGATCTGAAGTGGGTCAGACCAGTGAAATAATAACATAATAATATATAAATAATGTCAACTCCAAACTTTCCTCTATGTTTTAGAGCGAATAAAGTAAAATTATGCGATGAAAATGTTTACATCTACCAACTCTCCTTTAAAACAATGTGAATAACATGAACAAACTGAAATTTCTTAACAAAGCTAAGTGCAATTTTAACAATATTCTGTCTCAGTTTATCATTTACGCATGTACATTACAACTTACAGATCACAGTGGATCAACAAATTCACAAAAC
Organism: Apogon hyalosoma; assembly: GCA_037367295.1. Taxonomy (NCBI): domain Eukaryota; kingdom Metazoa; phylum Chordata; class Actinopteri; order Kurtiformes; family Apogonidae; genus Apogon; species Apogon hyalosoma. Next base: position 1,769,941 of record JAPQRP010000012.1, on the reverse strand, counting down.
ATTTAATAACAGGCAGAATATTGGTAAAGTTGCACTTCAAGACATTTCAAAATGTTCGTATTTGTTCAGGTTATTCACGTTTTAGTGAAATGATAGTTTGTTTTAGTGTAAATACAGTAAAATGACATGAAAATGTTTATATTTACAAAGAGAAAAAGTTGGAGCTGTGAATATTTATAAGTTATTATGACAGTATTTTACTGATCCAGCTCACTTGAGGTTAAATTGGCCTGTATGTGGAACCTGAACTAAAATGATTAATATCTTCAGTGTAATTTTTGCATTTCACAAATTCATCCCAGGGGCCAGACTGGACCCTTTGGCGGGCCAGATTTGGATTGGCATGTTTGAGACCTCTGGGCTAGACAAAATGATGCCACCTTCTGCTCTGGAGAGGTATTGCAAATGGGATTCTTACCTAAACCCATTAGGCTGTGTCGACATAAAGCAATCTTGTAGTTTTAGGGATTTTGCATGTAAAACTACATGATTTAAAAATGCTGAATCACTAAACATGGATTAATATAACAGAAGCTACATGTTATACTTATGTTGTTAAAACAGACACCCATGTTGCTTCTTTTGAGTGTTCATAATTGCATATTTCAGCAGTCATTTGAAGGGCACCTTCATTTGTTTTGTGGCTATGAAGTCACCGTGCAAACCTTGACCGGGTCATTCCAATGACGACAAGAGGAAGGTTTTTACTGACTCTTCTCAAGGTAAAAATCATTCCATGGAAAAGAGAGAAAAACAAAGGGGGGAAAAAAACAGTTTTGCATAGAGTGCTGCTCGGATAGGAAGAGAATGTTAAAAGGGCCCCTCTGGTGCTCTTCAGTTCGGGGATCTTACTGGCTGATTGCTGCTGAATAGATCTCAGGCACTCTGAATGGTGATGAATTTAAAAAGCCTCTAATATCTCTTGGCTATTCTAGATGTAAAAACATCTTCATTTAGTTTTCAAAGAAGGGACTGAATATAATGCCAGGCAGAGGAACCTAAGTGTATTTCCATTTAAATGTTTTTAACCCAACTCCTGTATTTACTTATACATGCACGTCATAAAATGCCCAATAATTAAATGTATAATACACTCACCTGAAAGACATTCTGCCTTTGCTATTTGTTTTTCTCATCCACAGTTTGCAGAATGGATGGATGGATAAACAGATGTCATTAAAGAAAACAGTTAAAAAAAAAAAAAAAAAAGCAGAATGGTCACTCTGTTGAACACATATTGATGTATTGATGGATTCGTGGCCTTGAGGCCTTAAAAGCTGCCACTGGTCACCCTCAAATTCAGTTTGTTCACTGTAACGTCATGCATGTGTTGTGTTTTGGGCTGTAGATAAGCTTCTTCTTTTGCATATTCAGCAGGAATCTCAGATCGCTGAAGACAGATGTGGAGTGTGCACAGACAGAGTTAGAGTTGTTTCCAGATGTCTGAGGGCAGACGTTAAGGCAGTGTCCGAATAGGGTCAGACTAATCATGTGACTTCATCTGTCAGAAGCAGCCAAAAACCCACATGCTAATGTACATACTCCATATTGGATTACAATTTGTAATTCATATTGTGTTACGCATTATCTATTTTGTATTGCATACAGTCGGGCTCATAAGTTTACATACCCTAGCAGAATTTGTGATTTTTGCCCATTTTTTAGAGAATATGATAATACAAAAACTCACTACAAAAACAGCAGTATTGATAGAGACGTGGCGGTAGTTTGGCCTTGCATTTTCTCTCAGATTACTGTTACACAAACACCTGGAACGGCCCAAAAAATGTACTCTGTCGATGAAGTTGTGCGGACGGTTATGGCGGATTCGGATTCTGAGGAAGAATCTCCCCGGTTCGAGAGCTTTGTTGGTAGTAGTGAGGATAGTAGTGGCGGTGAGTCTGACAGCGAGTCCGATAGGGAATGGAATGGCGGAGCGCAGTGTGCCTCTGTTATAAAACATGATCAATATTCGTCAGTTCAGAATTTTATTTACTGTGTATATTTTGCAATTCAAGATGGCCGCCAACGGATGACGCCATAATATGCAAATTAGACGAACAAAATCACCCTCAACATATACTTTTTTCAAAATATACTATACATTCTAATTCACAGTATACCTCTATCTCCTGACAGTTTTATACAATAACTATTTGAATTAAGGAGGCCAAAAACGAAGGATTATCAGAAAAAAAAAATGGGGCGGCCAAAGGGTTAACAGCTGATACATGCAAAATCAAAACAAAATCCAGCTCCTCCTTAGTTTTTCTGATACTGTTGACAGGATAATTCCATGGCCTGTTTAAAACGTGGCATCTACAGCTTTGTTTTCCCCCCAACACTCCACTGTAAGTTAATAGACTGAGCAGTGTACATTAGGGGAGTTTGCTCATGGACACTTGAGGATAACTCCATTAGGTTTAGTGCTTGTATCAGAACCCGTACATTGAGCCAGAGCAACATCTAAATGCCTTGACTCCTCTGTCTAACTTGTCCTTATGTCTGCGTAATTGTCCCCTAATCTCCCAAGCTTCCGACTTGTTTGTTCCTACATCTGCCCCCCCCCCCATACACACATGCCTTAATGCATCCTCTCGCATACTCCGACAATATCGCAGCACGACCCACCAGAGACAAACAACTGTCTGGAACCAACCGCAGGTCTCCACTCTGTCTCCCCACGCCTATTAAACACGAGCTAATTACCCAGCGGCACACCCAGTGGGATTGGCTAGCCCCACGCTAAGCTAATTAGCATGCACCTGATTGAACGGGCAGGGTTGGCTATGCAAGTGGAACCGAGGACGACAGACACGGAAGCGGAGGCAAAATTAGAACGACTGGGAGTGAAAAGTCATGGCAGCTGGGGAGGCGGAACACTCCCTGCCATCAAAGGAGAAGCAACATCCGCATTTGACGCTAATTTGGAAAGGAAATGCTACGCTGAATGCCAAGGTGACATCAAGCAAAGAGGGGGTACAAATTAGCTGACAGAGTTTGGTTGTTGTTGCCGTTAACGCAGTAGGAGCAGGCACCGAATTAGTCGCCTAATTTGACTTTATGCTATTTTTTTCTTCATTAACCACGGCAGAGCGCTATCTTTGTATAGCTTGTCACGTGTGCAGCCACTAAACTGGTATCATAAACGGGTCATTGTGCTGCTAAAATGCCGTGATTCCACCCCAGTGCCGAGGCTGCGGTAGATAATAAGCGACACCAATGACAAGGTTGTTTTTTGCCATCCGGCCGCAGAGGAACAGTGCTGTCGCTGCGACCACCCACTTGTCTGTGGATTGTGGATGAAGAGGTGTAGAGAGCTGACCTGTGGACAAAGCATCAGCTACTTCACATAGAGAAATCCACAGGGAGCCGGTGATTTCTGGTCAGTCAATGTGAGGCTGATCTGCAGGTCACTGTGTTTGTGTGTGTTCCAGTGTTCTCTATGTTACCACCGGGGCTTCACATTGAGGTTAAAAATTCATATTGTAATATTTATTGGAGAAGATTGCAATTTGCAAATGGGACACACACATGGTATCAGGTCTAAATGTCAAAATGCACGGACCGCTGATAATTCTGATAAATGTAGCAATGGTTGGGATTTAATTTCCCAGTGGGCCTCCTGCTGTGGGAACTGGCGGGCTATTGTAATACAGTACAGTAGCCACCTATTCCCATGTGCACTAGTAGCGCATCAGAAGGAAAAAAAAAAAAAAAGGATAGAGTATTTTGCTTGTAGTTTTTTTTTTTTTACTTGATAATGAAAAGTGCAGCAGCAATTAAACGCGGGAGCTCTGCTGTCGTTATGAGCCGCCAAATGATTAAAATGCAGTCGGAAATGATAACACGCAGCAAGACGCTGCTTCAGATTTAATTGGATGAATGATGAAGACACTGTGAATAAAACTAAATGATTCTCTGAAGGCTCAAACGCTGGTTCTAAGAAAAATGGGGGGAAAAAAACAAAAAAAAGAGGTAAGGCAGCGGGGAATACACAGCTGCTGAAAAATAAATGAGATAAAAACACAACAGAGCGGTGATCAAACAAACGGGAGGTCATATTGAAGTTACTGCCCGCAAACAGCCACGTGGACAGGCCTTCCACGTGTTTAGGCATTTGATAGTGTTTTTACATGAACAGTAATGATGATCAACCAATGACGGAGTGGCTAAAATCGGGAGATTAGGCTTGGCTCATGTCAATCTGGAGTTTGAGCCAGTTGGATGGGGAAAATACAGTCATTCTGACCCTTATCAGTCACTTCTCTAATCTTCGTCTTGCATTCATTCTCCATTCATCTGACGGCGCAGCCCCTCCCTCGCAGTAGATTCGATGGGTTCTACCGTCCGAGGGAATTCTCCCCTCCCAAGTGTTTAAGTTGGTTTGGCCCGCGAGTCATCTCTTCTGGAGCGGTAGCACGAGTGGCGATGGAGGGCAGGAAGAGGCCAGGTGGAGCCGAGAAGGCCAGGTTAAAGAAAAGCGAAGCTACTGAAGAGTTTAGCGTAAACCTGCTGGATTTACCGACTGGTGCCGTCAGCGCCGCGCCCCCCGTTTGAAAATCTGCTCCGACAGGGATTTGAACCCCAGTTTTCTGCGTCGCGGTCTGAAGCACTGCCTGTTGAATCTCCGCTGGCTGATGTTGGTCTTGGTGCTTTTCTGGCTGTGAGGTTTACATTCTAAACTTCAGGGTTCATTCATTCGTTTTCTGAACCCGCTTTATCCTCACTGGGGTCACGGGGGTCGCTTGGAGCCTATCCCAGCTACATACGGGCGAAGGCGGGGTACACCCTGGACATTTCGCCAGCTCATCGCAGGGCCGACATATAGAGACAAACAATCACTCTCACATTCAGCTTCATACAACTTCAGGGTTAATTCAGATTAAAGTGTGTATTGTGTGTGAAATACGACTGTAATAAACAGTATGTTCTGTAAACAAAGCAAGCAGGAATATGACAATTCAGAGAAGGATATCATATATGTATGTATAGAACACCCCCCCCCTTTAATTTTTTCTGGATCCACCACTACCTAACAATAGAACACCTCTGTTGGGAAGAAACATGCAATTTTAATTTCAAATTATTTCCATTTCAACTTATTGCTCCTGTACAAAGGTAAACATGCTTTCACTTTATCATATTTTTACCTTATAATTTTTTAATCTGATTTAAATTTGAATGAAACATATTGTTAAAGGGAAGTGTTTTCTGTTAACGTAGCAACATATACCTGAACCCAATACAAAGGCATTAGAAGAGCTAGCTGCTGTTTAATTTATTCAAATTCCTCTTCCCCTGAAAAAGCGAGCCGTCAGTGTCTAAAATGTATGATCCAGATCCAGGGTTTTCTATCTTGTTGCTAATTAGTGTAATTTAATGAGACCGTATAAACTGTATGAACAAAAAGATTAACCCATAAACACCCGGAGCTACTTTTGTGGCAGTTTCCAAATGAATATTTCTCTCTATGATCTGATTTAGTACCATTTCTCATCATTTTGTCCTCTGTATTTTGCTCTTTTTTTTTCAAATCATGTATTTTTTTTATATTTAATTTATTGATCATGGAAATGTTAACAAAGCTCATATTAAAGTTGAGGGTTATTATATCAAAAACAGAGAAAACTGAAGAAAAGGTCACTTTTTCTGCAACGATATCAATAACTGAATGTAAACACAAGTGTTTCCAACCTCTGTTATTTGTCAGACTCCATGGGTTTTACTGGTGAATCAATGTTGTAGAAGACGACGGTGTTTCCTCATTCACTACGGAGTCTCTGAACGTCCAAACGAGTCATATCTGATGACCACGAAAAGACAAAAACTGCATTTTACACCAATTATTTAATGTATTAACAGGATTAGTGGATCAACAGGTATTAAACAGTTTCAGTCAGTAGATGTTTGGGTCTTTATGGGTTAATGCAGATGTTCATGAAAACTCAAATTAACTCAAAGGTTATTATATCAAAACAGATAAAACTGAAGAAAAAGTCACATTTTCAGCAAAGATACAAACATAAAATCAAGTGTGTCCATCCACTGCCGCTGATCCAATTCCATGGGTTTTACTGGTGAATCCAATTATTTACATGTATTGATAGGATTAGTGGATCAACAGGTGTTAGACACTTTAGATCAGTAGATTATTTTTGGTCAGCTGTGGATGTTTGGGTCTTTATGGGTTAATCATCGCTGTAGCAATTCATCATCATGGTTTAAAATGTGCCCGTCTGTCTGTATTTCAAACAATTACATACGACCTGAGCTGCTGATTAAAAAGCTGATGGATGTAAAGTCCCGGTACTTTCAGGCAGCTGGCAGCTGTGACTCCCTGAACCAAACCAAACGGCCGGTATGAATCAAACATCCTTCATATACAGTGACGGTGCTGTGTAGGCTTCATCAGTGTGGGTTCAGGATTCACTGAGTCCATATTTTAGCCCATTGCTGACTTTACCTTTACCGCTGTTTCTCAACCTTTTTTGAGCAAACGCCCCTTTACGTTATCATGAACCTCCTGCCAACCCCCTGAAAAAAACTAGAAAAGCACTCGGAGAGCGCAGACATCTGGCAAAGCAGACCCCCCCCCCGCCCCCCTCCCCATTA
>JAPQRP010000012.1:1712976-1725192 GCA_037367295.1 Apogon hyalosoma | reverse complement strand
GTATAGCAAACTATTACATGATCAAAAACAAATTAATTTTAGCAAAAAAAATGTCTCTGTTTTGAATGTCTGGGGTCACCAGAAATCTGTGATGTTAAAACGGGGTCATGAGCCAAAAAAGGCTGGGAACCAATGATATAGACATTTTCTGCCTTTTCATCCTTGTCTTGTCAGAGCTTCACTCCATGTTTTTGTGTTGATCCTGGTGCCATGTGCGTCACAATAAGCGTCCATGTGAAACACAACAGCGGAACCAATGTTTAGCCCCAGTGATTTTAAGGAACTGAAGCTTCAATTCAGGAGAAATGTTTTCAAATCTTTTTTTTTATCTGTTCTAGTTGATTCATTGTTTCATCACCACTTAAAATCTCAGTTAGAAGTGATTGCTAGACCGAGGTCGACTGTGATTTAATTATCACCGCATATAACATTGTTATTGGAAAATTGCAAGGCTGTCTGAGTAAAATTGGCCCGTATCGCCTTAAAACACTGGTGAATAACGTTTATGCATATATATCCATTCATGTACTTTGAGGGTGTTATGATTGCTGGCAGTGGAATTGGTGAAGAAACATCAGCTTTAAAAGCAAAAGGCGAAGCAGCAGCAGCTCAAAAGCCATTCTGATATTTTCTTTTTTTAGCTGGAATGCTCCTTAAAATACACTTCAGCACATATTTAGCTGTTTTATCAACAGATGAGTAATAATTTAGGAGAAGCACGGACCACCCACTGTGTTTTGGAATGCCGGGACATGTCTGCATCGACTAAAAGGCAGTCCAACTCTTCTATCTTTCTTCCCCTCAGCGTGCGAGCGCGTCTCCGGGTTGATGTGTATGTGTTGCGCGTTCGCTTTCTGCATGACTTGTATGCACAAGCGTCCCCTTCAAAGTGGCGGTAGGGGGCAGGCAGCAGGCATCTGTTCACACAGCCAGCCTGGTGAGACACACTTGCAACACACAAAACTGGGCTTCTGGGGACGTAAAGCCACACACTCACGAAGCAAAACCCCGGTAGAACCCCGTGTTCCTGTTTGACAGGGCGGATCTGACAGGTTAAGACCTTCCCTGCGTGTGCATGTGTGTGTCAGTGTGTGTAAGCGCCGCCGATGTTGGTCTGCAAACGCCGGGAGGTGACAATTAAACCAGACTGAGCATGCTTGTCCACCTGCTTTTTGTCATTACCGTCACTGTGCGCGCGCGCATACTTGTGTCCGAAAACCCTAAATGCTAGGCACGTTCTTTAAGAGCCGCTTTTTTTTTTTTTTTTAAGCTAATGTCACAGGGAAAAAGTGTCTAGACAACACAGACAGGAGGACAGATGCATCACCGTCAGCGCATAGACAAACACAAACACCCACGTACAAACTTGTGTATTTCAGCGGTGACGGCTGAGTGAGCAGTGCCCAGGGGCATTGTGGGAACTTGGCACCACGCAGAACTGGGATTTAAAACAAGACAAGAGACTGCTGAGGATGGGACTTGAACTTCCAGCCAAACCTTTCCAATCAGCTCAGACAGCAGTGCTTAGTATATCGACATTTTGTGCACTGACAGTTCCCACCGGCCCCGTCTAATCTTAAATTATAAAAAGGTATCGACGTGGCAGGAAAAGCCTCTGTAATTACATCAGATGGCTGTCATTTTGGTTGATTTAGGCCCATCTGATATGCAATTTGCATTTACATCACATGCTAATACCTACCGGCAGCTTTTTGCACCTATACTGATCATTTATTGCTCACAACACTATGCAATTGGAAAAATCTCATTTTTTTATGCTTTTAGCAAGATACTTCACACGTATAATTGAATCTGATGCATTTCTGACACCTGTTAATCAAATAGAATCCCCCTTCTTATTCTCTCCAGGTTGTATTTGCTATGTTTTACCCTCAACTGGAGCAAATATTCACAATGGAATGAGTCATCTATTTGCAATGCGCCGCTCTTTATGAAATACTGTTGCTTTAGACTAATCTGACAGAAATATGGATTCCGTAGCAATGGAACATTACATCTATTTTAGCTCCCAGGTTTTTAAATCACAAAGGTTTATATTTCGTTTACTGCTCAGTGATACTTCCTTATTTAACTTACTGTGTTGAATTATGGGAATCTACTTTTAAAACCACAACTGATAGGCTACAAGCCATTTGTAACATAAATAAAGTGCAATATTATGATCATACTAATCCATTATTTTTTTTTAAATTCTGATGTTTTGAAGTTTAGAGACTTGGTTTATTATAGAACAATGCAAATCATGTTTAACCCTATAACGCCAAACGTATCATATTTGATACATGAGTTTTAAAGCCCTCTACAAGATCAGTGATATTTTTTCTTCTTGAAAAACCTGATGTATATAATTAGATACATGCAATACATGGATAATCCACCAGGGGGGAGGAATTCGTTCACCAGAGGCCTTTGCATTGACACTAGAGGATTGTTGTTAATGAGGAAGGTGGAAGAACTTTGACAAATTTGAAAAGGAATTACCAGTTTGTAAGATGTTTGTGTTTTGTTTTTGTTTGTTCTAAAATAATAATATTTGAGCATCGAGACCCGATGGATCGAATATGATACAAAATTGAAACTCATACATGGAAATTGATATTTGAAAAAATAAAATGGGGGGGGGGTTCAGAAGGACCAATAAAGGCTCCAGTTACAAAGAACTGGAATTTTCTGTAAATGATTTAATGGTTCAGACTTTACAGGGTTAATTGATGTTTTGAGTATAAGCAGCCGATGCTCATTCCATCACGTTACATTAGCGTTTCATTGGGGAAGTGATTTGACAAACTAATGTGTTAAGTTCTAAACAAGGGGAAAGAACTTTGGCTCCAAAATGACGCCAAGGCAGAAGTATCTTTCAGTCCGTTTTTTTTTTTTTTTTCCTCCCAATATCAGCTGTTTTATGTGGAACACCTAGTGAGTGATCTGGTGGTCCATCTTCAAAAAATGTCCTCCATTAATAAGATCTCAAATAGAAGGCCTTGATGTGTGTCATGTGGGGCTTTGATTGACGGCATGCTGATCTGCCAAGTTGGACTTTGGAGGTTTATTTAATAAAACACACTTTGACAGACAGCTCAGCTGGAGCTGGCTAGCGCTTAGCAATTGGCTCTGCTTCTGACCACTTTGGCTCCAACAGTTCTTCACCTTTTCTCCAAATGCACTTCTGGCTCAGAAAGCAAACATAGCAACGACCAAATCACAATCTACAAGCTTCATAATGGCAGTGGTTCACAGACAGATTGGTGACATCAAGGTCCCTGTGTCCACTAATTATACAGAGTCTGAAGTTCTAAAGCCAGCCTTTGACAGTTGGACGAGGATAGACCAGTTCACACTGCTTCAGCCTTTCCCTGCAATATTTGAAAATAGCTTCATTTTGGTCATTGTGTTTGGTCTGGGTTTAGAGATAAGCATACACATTCTATATACTGGCATAAATTGAAGCATTACTTCCCAACTAGAGATGGGAATCGAGAACCGGTTCTTTTTGAGAACCGGTTCCCAGTAGCTCAGTTCCTTGGAATTGTTTGCCTGCCTGCTGAACGATTCTGCTTATTGATTCCACCTTCATTGCACATGCATGATGACGTCACACATACGCTGGATTGTTTTGGTTTAGAATGTAGCCAACATGGCGTCGAGGCAGAAACGCTCCAAAGTATGACTCCAAGTATTTCATGAGAAAAGACGACACCAGGGCCACTTGTAACACTTACAAAGCGTCCATTTCTTCAAATGGGGAAATCCCTCCAATATGCTCAAACATTTGTCCACACAGCATGCAGTTCATCTGCGGTAATGTCACGTGTTTGACACGCTACTTAGCAACGCTTGTGAATCTAGCAGCAGAGCAAACACCAGGGCGTCATCCAGGCCCAGTTTTTTTTTGTTTTTTTTTTGGGGGGGCGGCAACAAACGTCCTGCCCTCTCAAATAAAAGTTTGTGAAGGAAGGTGCTTCAGTCACTGACATGTGCCCCTTAACATCCCTGACTACCACCTCATACATGACTATCTAGAACCAGGCCCGGCGTCATCTGTTATTATTATTTGTGCATACTGTACATGTTCTATTTTCTGTACAGAGATGAAAATATAAAAGACAATTAATGCAAACAAACCTGTTTGGACTCTTTTATTCCCTCACCCAATGAGAATTGACAGGGAATCGATAATGGAATCAGAATCATTAAATTCTTATCAGTTCCCATCCCTATTCCCAACACACCTGGGGTTACACAGCTCTTAACGCCTGCACTGGTCAGAGTTTGTAGCTCTTTTCTTGCAAGAATTCTACAAGCATCTCCTCTCAGGTGAGGACAGATTCATGCTATTTTGGACGGTAAAACCATCCAATCTATTTCAATCTAGCTTTGCTTGCCCACAGTCTGGCTGAAGCAGGTTTTACCTGTCAAACTGAAACCCTCCTGCTGCAGTGTAGCTCATTTAACTAAATTCATTGTGAAAGAAAATTGCAGAGCTGCACTCAACATTGCCAAGATTGTGAAATATTTCCTCACTCATTTATATTCACACAATACTTTAACAAACTTCAAACGTCAACTTATGAAAAGTACCTGGAGGTTTCCAGAGACGAAACCAGGTGCAATCCTTCCAAATCAGCCTATAATTGGGGCCTGACTGTTGTTGTTCTGTGTATTACAGCATAGACATAGGCAGCAGCGAGATGGGTAAACTGATAGTAAGTGATAGGATCAGACACATAATTTTGTTAAGAGAAGACAAACGAGTGCAAAAAGGAAACTGACAAAGAGTAGGCCAATTTCTTATCTCCTCCTCCTCCTCCTCCTCCTCCTTCTCCTCTCCTTCCTCCAGAGCTGTCTCTGCCTGCAGGCAAGCTAAAGTACACAATCCCAGAGTGACGGGATTGAAAAGAATGATTCAGCCGGCCAGCTTTCAACACCTGTCTCTTATTCCCTCGCAGACACGGGGTTAGGATTTACAGACTGACGAGGACTGAAGTAAAGGTGCGATAGAAGACTACTGGGGGATACGTGGAAATTGGGAAAACACAGATGCACAGACAAGGTGTAAAGAAAGTGAAGAGGAGGGTTTACTCACAAGTAAAGATAGACTTAGATGAGGAGAAACGTTCGGAGACGAATCAAAGTCAATGAGAAAAAAAAATAAGAGTAGGTTTTAAAGCAAAACAGAAGACACTGGGGCGATAGACGTGTCGATTTTAAATCAATACCTGCTTTGTCCTTTACTCCCACACACTAAACCGTGATTGAACCGACCAAAATTTAACACTGGCTGTTCTTAACACCCGCGGCTGCTTAATCTTCCCAAGAAATTATCTATCAGCGTCTAAGATCAGTGAATAACCTGCAGAGATTGTGCTTCTAAATAGAGGTCATAACCTACACAGTCCACCGGTAAAAAAAAAAATGCAATGAGTGACAGGTCGATGTGTGGATTCGGCGCGGCAATAAACTCTTGGCATGCAAAGGGCCACCATCTTTACTGTCTTTCATTCTCTACATATTACTCTTCTCTTCCTGTCTCCGTCTCTTTCTTTATTATATCACACATCCACACGTCCTGAGGAAAGTATGGAGGAATATTATGAAGTGTTTAGGGCACGATAAATAATAAAATACTGATTGGATTTTGTGCAATACCAGCTAAGAGAGTTATAGGGGAGCTGATCTCAGAGGAGGATGCTAGGTCAGGAAAGCAATGAAGGAAAAATGGAAAGTAACAAACTGCTAGGATGGAGTCTGAGCGAACATACAAATCAAATATGAGAGAAGGATGAAGAAGTTTCACGAATGCAGTTTAACGCTCTTCGCTGACACTCGACGCTGTGAACTCGTCAACATGGAGGCTTTATGGTGCGTATTGGCGCGAATCTGGCGACACGATACATATCACAATACTAGGATCCCGATACGATATATCATGATATATCGCAATACTGTTAACAGGAAATTTCAGTTTATGTTTTTTTTCTTTCTTTTTTTTTTTTTTAAGTTTATTTCGTGCAAAAAATGAGTTACACCCGAAATATGCACAAATACTCAACAAAATTTGATCAGAACAGGATCTAATGTTATTATCACATAACCTTCCTCTGTAAAACCTTAAAGTGCAGGATTTGGATAAATAAAGTTTTAACATCATTTACAATACAAAAAAAACACATACACAAAAAAATAAAATGTTTTACAGACATTTCAGTTTAAGATCCTGCTCAAATGTCCAAATTCTATCAGTTGTGTAAAGAATGCATAGTGTACGATCCCTGATTCATCCAACATCAGAACATTATTTTGGTTCAATCCCAACAAACAAACTAACATCTGCCTCTTACAGACAGTAAAAAGTGCTTTTAGGATGTTTGAAATGACCCTTATTTAATAAAACAGTGTTAGCAATTAAAAAAATAATAATAATACATGTATAACCAATATCACAATACTGCTTATGTCGTATACAAACAACAGAGCAAAATACCCATGTGAATATATAAAGAAGAGCTAGAGGGATTCATAAAAAAGAAAACCAAAAAACAAAAGTATACCTCTACTATGTCTGCATTTGAATAAATATACCTAACAAGTGGTGCCAGGCACAACAAACCCCGCCCCTTACGAACATTTTACCTTATTTGCCCTATCTCTTATCATTGCGAAAACACATTTTTGGTGACCTTTGACCTACATTCACCAAAATTTAATGGGATCTATTCTGGACCACCTCGCACCTTTCCTGAAAATTTCATGGAAATTGGTCCAGTGGTTTTTGCTTAAAGTTGCTGACAAACGGACAGAAAAGCCCGAACCGGAAACGATACCCTTCGGGGGGGGGCACGGTTAAAATGTCGTTACAGTACTTTTTTCATATCGACACAGTATGGTGAAGTGAAATATCAGGATATATTATTGCAGAGCCGATATTTTCTTACACCCCTAATGCAGATGGGAGTGTGAAAATGGAAAGCAAACGGCAAGCGGGACGCTTTGTGTCTTTGTCATTTACAGACGTGTCACTGCGGTCCGAGAACGTGTCTGCAGCCTGGACTGAGCTACAGGACTGCACGAACATCTGAGGCCATCGTTGGGTTTGTGGTTTTTGAAGGGTTGTGAACATACATAGTCATTACTCAGTCTATTTTTCCTCAGAAAAAAAACTGGATCAGTACAGTATTAAAAACAAAAAAGAGGGCTACCAACAACATTTGGTATGACCTCTATTCCGATGACAAAATGTGCTGTCGGTAAATATTAACCCATAAAAACCCAAACATCCATCACCAACCAAAAGCATCTACCGATCTAAACTGTTTAATCACTGTTGATCCATTAATCCTATCGATCCATGTAAATAATTGGCGTAAAATACAGTTTTTCATCTTTTCACGGTCATCAGATATGACCCATTTGGACGTTCAGAGGCTCCGTAGTTACCACGGAAACACTGTCATCTTCTACAACACTGATTCACCAGTAAAACCCATGGAGTTGGATCAACGACGGTGGATGGAGACACCGGGTTTATGTTCGGTTAAATGACAGATTTTGCTGAAAAAAAATCATCTTTTCCTTCAGTTTTCTCCATTTTTGATATAATAACCCTCCACTTTAATCTGAGCTTTAAGGAACATCTGCATGATCAGTGAATTAAATGGAGGAAAATACCTGATTGTCACTTCAAAATGCAAAACACAGAGGATAACATTTGACTAAACGGTGATAAATCACTTAAGAAAGGTTAAAAATAGAGAAAAAAAATCCTTTGGGAACTGCCACAAAAGCAGCTCTGGGTCTTTATGGGTTAATTTGTCATACGATCTAATTTTCAGATGAGTCACATAGCTCTTGTCATTAAAATTAAAAAAAAAAAAAAAAAAAAAAAAAGAAGTTAGTTTCCTACACAATGTTTACCAGTGTAATACATGCTGCAGTTACAAAGGGTTTGTATCACTAAAGTCACAAACACTGGTCTCTAAGGGGTGGGTTAGTTTTATTCTATTCAGTGATATTTTAACGTCTGTCTTCACTGAAGTGTTTGTTTCCGTCCACGTTAAGAGTCTGTGTCACGTTAGGGTGACCAAACGTCCTCTTTTGCCCGGACATCTCCTCTTTTCACAGGAAGTTAACAGGAAGTTTTTGTTTATGTTTTTTTTTTTTTTTTTAAGTTTATTTCGTGCAAAAAATGAATTACACCCGAAATATGCACAAACACTCAACAACATTTCCTGTGAAAAACTCTTTAAATGCATATGTATAGGCACAAGTGCAGTTTCAGTGTCTGTCACTGTCACTGTTCATGCAGTCGGAAAAGTTCCAGATCCAACTGGAAGAAAAGACGTTGCTCTTTCCAGTGATACATGGGACATTAAGGCAATGAAAGGCACCGATGACAGCGGATTGGTTTGTTCAGTTAATGATAGATTTGACTGAAAAAAAAAAAATAAACACTTTTTCTGCAGTTTTCCCTGTTTTTGAAATAATAACAATCAACTTTAATCTGAGCTTTTACGACCATCTTCATGAAAATACCTGATTCATACCAATAAAATGCAAAATACAGAAGATAATATTATAATAAATAGTGATAAATCGCTTAATCACTTATGACTTTCATCACAAATTCATTCATTTATTCATTTTCTGAACCTGCTTTATCCTCACTAGGGTCACGGGGGTCACTAGAGCCTATCAGGCGGGGTTCACCCTGGACATGTCACCAGTTCATCACAGGCCTGATTTAGATGAACAATCACTCTCACATTCACACCTACGGGCAATGTAGATTAACCAGTTAACCTACCAGTGCATGTGTTTGGATGGTGGGAGGAAGCCGGAGTAAACTTTTCTTCAGATTTGTCAAACCCCAGTGATAGCATTCTCATCTCTAATCCATTAGTCTTTCTGTGCTTACGCGCCTGAATCACTTCCCTCACAGTGAAGATAACTCCATCACAAGCCATCTGTTTGCTTACATGCCTTTTTGGAAATGTTACTGCGAAGTTCATTGCGGGAATGGGAATTCCACGCAGCCGCAGTGTGACCGCCGCAGCAACAAACACGGAAATGGCTTCATTGTTTCTTGTTGCTGCAGCTGCGTGGAATTCCAAAAAAGGCCCGAGTGATGGTTTGGTTTTGGTTTTGGTTTGGTATGTAAACAAACGGATGGCTTGTGATGGAGTACACTTTGAAGTCGTTCACCGTGTGGAAAGTGATTTAGGTCCATTAGCACAGAAAGACTAATGGATTAGTGGTAAGGAAGCTATCACTCCAGTTTTACAAATTTGAAGAAAAAATTGTGATGAAAGTCATACACTGCTTTGGGAAAGGTTAGATATAGGACAAAAACCAGCAGTGGGCCTTTACAGGTGCAAAAAGGAGGTCACACTAAATACTTGACACTTTGGTCTGTAGAAACGACCTTTTTCCTGACACTTTGGTTTTTAGAGTTGTACCTATTTCTCGTATATCCTGCTCGTATCTTCACTGAAACTTGCACATGTGTGACGATCATAACTTCACTTAAACAACAAACCAAACAGTGGCCCAAGACTTTTTCACGGGACTGTATATCTTCATATAACACATCTGCAGGGATCCTGGATTCCATTTCCACCGATGCCGCATCCAACGGGATGACGTCATCACTGCTTTCACTTCACACCTCAGATGGTACATGTGGACACCTTCGTCCTCATCTCCAGAGACAGAGCATGCCTCCCTGAACAACACCTTGTTCACTTTCACCCTATTTGTGACCTGTCGCATGACAGCAGACAAGACACTGGACTTAACCTTCATTATCATATCATATCTGTCTATTTTTGCAGTTGCAACCTGCAGTTGCAACCTTTCTTTCATACTTTTCATAATCTTTGGAATCAATAGTCTTTCTGATTCTGATTTTGATAGACTGAGCAATAAAACAGCCATCATGATGGTATTTTTTTATTAACTACGATATACTATTTCGGGTATATCATGATAATTTTAAAATAAATTATATAATATTAATATTAATTTTTTTTTTTTAATGGCTAATTTTGTACCAGGATAAAATGCCTTGTACATCGAAGTCGATGTGATGTAATCTTTCACCTTGTATAAATCAAGACTTTCCTCATACCCTGGGAATTAAAAAGAAAATGCTATTCTCCTTCCTACATCTCTTCACTTTGTGGTCAGGAGCTGTGATTAGTGACTGAAAGACTGAGGCCATGGAGACAAGCAGTAAGACATGGGGTCCATAGGTTGGTCTGGGTCCACAGTTTGGTTGGGGTCCATAGGTTGGCTAGGGTGCATAAGTTGGTTAGGGTCCATAGATGGTTTGGGGTCCAAAGGTGGGCTGGGGTCCATAGGTTGGTCTGGGTCCATAGGTTGGTCTGGGTCCATAGGTTGGTCTGGGTCCATAGGTTGGCTGGGGTCCATAGGTTGGGTGGAGTCCAAAGGTTGGCTGGGGTCCATAGATTGGTTGAGGTCCATAGTTTGGTTGGGGTCCATAGGTTGGCTAGGGTGCATAAGTTGGTTAGGGTCCATAGATGGTTTGGGGTCCAAAGGTGGCCTGGGGTCCATAGGTTGGTTTGGTTCAGGTCCATAGGTTGGTTGGGGTCCATAGGTGGGCTGGGGTCCATAGGTTGGTCTGGGTCCATAGGTTGGCTAGGGTACATAGGTGGGCTGGGGTCCATAGGTGGGCTGGAGTCCATAGGTTGGTCTGGGTACATAGGTGGGCTGGGGTCTATAGTTTGGGTGGTTCCTGTCCTCAGAGTAGAGAACAGGAGCCAACCTGTTGACCCCCACCCACCTATGGACCCCATGTCTTGCTGCTTGAGGTGTTCTGGGCATCTGCTTTAAATGCCTCCTCAGCACCTTGGCGCTGAAGGTCTTGGGCATGTCCAAGCACAGGAGGCCCTGGTTATAGGACATCTCTTGACTGACCTTGAAACCCCTCAGTGTCCCCCTGGAGGGGCTGAGGGAGGAAATGGGGGGCAGGAAGGTCTAGACAGCCTTGCTGAGGATACTGCCCCTGAGACCCAGGCCCATATAAGCAGTGGAAGATGGATAGATGGATGAATAAAACCAAAACAAATGTGTAATAACTGTCTGAGATAACGCAGCGCTGCCACTGATGAATATTTGAAATGGCACATTTTAAAGTCAGTGAAGTGTCCATTTAATGAAAAATGAGTTCACTTCCAGCCATGCTAAATTAGGAATTAGAATAGAGCAATAAATTAATAACTGAACGTATCATTAAATGTTCACTAGTTTTTACCCTTTGCTAATTAGACCAGGTGACCTTCTGGAACTCACGCTTCAAATATCGGCCGTTACCTATGAATTCACCGACTTTAGCTTTGTCTTTTTCCACCTCTTTTTAGGTTTTCTTCTTAAATAAATCTTCTTTGAGGATTTTAGATTCGTCACTATATGAAAATAAAAATAATACATACCCAAAGCCTGACATTCAACTCCAAGCAGCGTGTTAGTGTTATTTTAATAAGTGGAGATATTTTTGTGTCATGTTTTCAAAGTGCAACCGTTGTTCACTGCTGTTGCCTCTCCTCGACTGCTGCGTTTCTTTCTTGATAAAAGTACGCGTTTGTTCCATCGGGCTCACACTGAGGTCTCGGCTGATTGGCTCGCTCTTAGAGGTATGTTACTTTGAGAAGACCTTGGCTGATGTTTAGTTTCATCTGTCTGTCTCAATTTTCTTTTTTATTTTCTGTTATTTATCCCTTATTTCTTTGATTTATTGCCCTTGGCATCCTCTCGCAGTCACTCTCTTTTCTCTCACCATCTGTTGTTTTCGCTCTCTTTCATTGATTGCCCTTGTTTCTTTTTGTGAATCCAGAATAGCGATTCACATGACACACTGATATGCAGTTGAGAAATAATCCTTCTTGTTTGTTTTAATCTAATCTTACTTTCGTTTCACCCTTCCTGTTGTTCTGTCGCAAATGAAGCCTATGTGTGTAGATACGCAAACAAATGAAGATGATCCTGTAAGTCAAACGTAAATGAAGATGGGATTTGGTATTAGATGGACTGCAATTCATCTAATTGTTGACGATTGCCCATAAATATAGAAGCGGCAAAAATTATTAGACCATCAAAAGTCATTAAAAACAATGGTTCTGCAATCCAGTCCTAACTCCTGTGTGGATCATGTGACTAAAACAGACAGAAAAGAAAACATGG
>JAPQRP010000012.1:1695299-1708402 GCA_037367295.1 Apogon hyalosoma | reverse complement strand
AACTGCATTTTACACCAATTATTTACATGTATTGATAGGATTAGTGGATCAACAGTTTACATCAGTAGATGCTTTTGTTCTTCGGTGGAGTTTTGGGTTTTTATGGGTTCATTTGCTTCCACTCAGATTCTTCCACCAAACATCTATTTTCTCAAGGGTTGAAAAAAGACTTGACTGAGCAAACAGATCACGTCGACTGGACCTAAAACATCCACGTAATGAAGCAGATCTTTAAAACCACATATAAGGTGTAACCTTTGTCTAAAACCACAAGGTGGCTTTAATTTGTGTCTGCTCATTGCTTTTCCTCTGTTTATCATTTGTTTCATGGCGGTGCTTCAGTTCCGTTTTCATCGAAAATGTCATTTTCGTTCGTTTCATCTGTTTCCACTGCACCAAGCCACCTTTGTTTTTGTGATATTTCAAGGTTTTATTGAGTTTTTGGCATTTCCATTTTCATATGCAAGGTTAGATTCTGGCCTGGGCCCTTTGCTCTATGAAATAAAACTAAAATAAAAAGTAGGGGATGGAAAAGTGTTAATTAATGAGCTAATTACCAACAATTAAATGGGCTTGTTGCTCATTATTGTTGTCTGCATGACGATAGCTGGCTAATGGAAACTGCAGAGGAAAGCAGACAGACGCAGGCTATTACCTTAATGTCCTGTTTAGGATTAACGTCGCCCAGCCCTTAAAAGTGACACGAGTGAATCATGAATCAGTCAGCGGTGGACTGACTCACACAGGGGCTGATAGTCCTGGCATTGTGAACTACCGTAAACTACCGTTGTAAATACAGTTTCTTGACTTAGACCGATATATCAGGCCGATATACTGATTCTTTTTCAATACTGGCCATCGGACTTCATTTTTTTGTGAAACCCGATATTTGACCAGTGGTAAAATGTTAAAAAAAATATTTGATCAGGCACCTGTGTAGGCAGCACTTGAAGTTCAATAAGCGTTAGAAGAGTACAATGTGTGCGTGTATTCATTTAATTTATATTGCTGCATAAAAATCTTAATTATCTGAGTGTTTCAATTGTATTTTACGGTTAATGTGCTTTGAAAAAAAAAAAAAAAAAAAACAGCTTTAAAAATCTGCCTCAAAAATCAGCTGTAGATATCAGTCACGGGCTGACCGAATTTTTTAAAATTGGCATCGGCCTTAGAAAAAAAAACATATCGGTCGACCTCTGCTTGACTTTAGTTCCATGGTGTTGGATTAATATTTCCAGTAGTGGATGGAAAACTTTCTGAAGGTTTGGTTAGAATTTGCAGCACATTTGGATGAAAACCTGCCTTCGTGTAGACAACATTTCATAACTTTAATCTGCTCCTGGACTAGGGATGCAAATTATCGATTCATTCATTAATCATCAGTTGGTTGGCCTTATGGATCGATTAATGATGAATTGATAAGCGACGATTTTCCTGAGAACCTGAATTTCTCTTTCAATAGGGTCTATGAGAATAAAAGCTAAATATTGTTTATATACTTTGTGAAAAAAGCATGTCATATTCCTTAATGACTGATTTATTGAACTATTGGATACAGTCCAGGTAATGAGACTTATGAAGTAGAATTAAATGAATTCTGTAGAGAAATAAAATAAAATAAATGGATCTGAAGAGGGGCAGTTTAGAAGAAATGGGTATTTTTGACTTTACATCACTACTTGACACAGTGGAGTGATATTTGAGGACCCCCCCCCCCCAGCTATTTTCTGGGTGGGGGTTCACTCCACCATGTCTCTAAAGCGATTCTAACTCATCAACGCCATGATCCAGTTCGATGACTATTCCGCGGCGTTGCAGCGCGGACAAGCCAGCATCCTTCGGACAGGTGTGGACAGGTGGATGACCCCCCCCCTCCCTCCCCCCCAATATTCAACCTCAGCAATGAAGCCTAGTTTAGGCAGTGGCGCCCCCTACTGTCGACACCACAAACACCGCCGTAGAAAAGAACAATTAACCGACAATATTGTAATTTAATCGAGCAAATTCTTATCGACAGTCAATGAATAGTCGATGAACTGTTTACATCCCTATCCTGGACTCGTCTGCTACTTCACACCAGCTAATCTTAATTCCGTGTCTTTAACGGCTGCTCGCCTGTGCTTCCTCCCATCATCCCTCGAGAACGTTTCCTTTGTACCTGTTAATCTCACAGCAGCACACAAACAGCATCCACGCCCGCTTTGTTTTTTTTCTCTCCATCGCAAAACATAGTGACCAGCAAATCAGTCCACGGGCTAATTACAGGACAGAACCGGCCTCCGTCTATAAATCTGTAAATGAATATGTGTGCGTGAGTGACATCATCAAAGGTTAAGTACCTGCGATTAATGGACTCGCATAAGCTCTGACTTAATGGAGTTTTTATATCATGGTTAAATGCTGCAAAGGGGGGGTTGGGGGCATACGGTCTAGATGGCATAGCCCATAACCCTGTCAGGCTTCGTGCCATTTGCTCAACATTGAGTCATCCAGACTTTAACAGGCGTGCATGAGCGAGGAGAGTATAAGAAGTAGCTGCGAAGTTGATAAACTGACAAGTGAAAGAGTATTTTAACGGGGAAGCTGGGTTCTGTG
This sequence comes from Apogon hyalosoma, assembly GCA_037367295.1. Lineage (NCBI taxonomy): Eukaryota > Metazoa > Chordata > Actinopteri > Kurtiformes > Apogonidae > Apogon > Apogon hyalosoma. The sequence goes on along the minus strand of JAPQRP010000012.1, from coordinate 1,705,807 downwards.
GCACATACGGTAGATGGAGTGTGTGTGTGTGTGTCAAACTGTCAAACAGCAGTGGAACAGACAAATCCCCAAAGCACATCACCTTCAGAAAGGAGGCTACCCAGAGACCCTGAGAGCATGAGAGGGTGAATGAGGAGGAGGAGGAGGGGGAGGGGGTGGGTCCAACACAGTCACACTGCAGGACCGAGCTTTAAGAGAAGAGGACGGAGGTGAGAGGAATACAAAGCATATATGGAAGGAAAGGAGGAGGAGGAGTAAAGGAGTGTGTGAAAGCAAGGGTGTCAAACATACAGCCCACGGGCCAAAACCAGCCAAAAGTTCCAGTCTGACCCGTGGGGTGAATTCGCGAAGGGCAAAAATTAATGTGAAGATAATGAAACTCATTTATTTCCGAATTCCAAACATCGCACATTGAACAATATCATGTCTATTACTGAATGTTTTGTGGATATGTAGATCCACTGTGACCTGTAACGCAGGTGTATGAATGATTAAAAAAAAACAAAAAACTGGGGAACAAATTGTGTGCGGAGATAGAACAAATATCAAACGTAACTCAGTTGAAAAAAAAAGATATAAAGAAGTTGGCCGAGGGGTATTAACCTTTAAATAATGACTCCAAATTTTCTTTTTGGTTTAAGGTGGAAAATAAATAAATAATATGTATAATGCAAAAAAGTAACTTAAAATTACGAAAACATTTGCATTAACAAACTATCCTTTAACAATTAAATGTGAATAACCTGAACAAATATGAACCTGGAATGTCTAAAGAAAATAAAGTGTAATTTGACCAATATTCTGTCTGTTCCTAAATGTGTCGTGGATCCGATCCGTAACGCAAATGCAGACATGATAACAGGGGTGCGACGGTACACGTCGTACCGTTCGGCCGTACGCCCCTCGTGGTTCCGTAACAGCATGTACCGTCATTTTCGAATGATATTTCCAGACAACTCGCGTTTATATTAGAGCTTTGCACGACGGCTGACTAACGGAATTCTACTGTCGTTGGTTGGACGCGGTGGGCCCGGTCCGAGCCGGATGGGGCGGACCCTGGCTGGGGCTGGACCCGGAGCGCAGCCCTTCTACTTCCAATTACCCTTCTCAGTATCAACACTAGCATCCACGTTAGTAAAACCTCCACTGTCGGCGCCATGTTTGTTATTTTTGACTTTCTTCTTCTTCTCATATCAAATGTTACTCTTCTTCACGCTATTTGGCCAGTATGATAAATAAGAGCGGCGCCCTCTGGTGGATTGATTGAGAAACGCTCATTCCAACGTACAGGACGTTTGGAAGCATGAAGGCAGTGACGCGTGACAAGGTTAGAAACGGACGAAACTATTTACGTACATAAAGGAACAAAAATGAGCGTTAAGGGTCTCCATCAGCTCCCAGTTACGTTTCGGTGCACAGCCGAGCTCCAGCCGGGCTCTGCATCCGAACCGTGACTCGAGAACCGCAATACTTATCGAACCGTGGATAACCTGTACATGCATCCCTAAATGATAAGTCGGATTATTCAGAACAAAACTTATAAAACTTCACTTCTGTCTTTTTGTTTTTGTCTATTATTCCGCCTTAAACACGCAGTGAAACAAAACCCGATCTTGCCAGAGCTTGAAAATAGAAGTAGTCCTGAAAGAAAGGACACCAGTACATCCACACAGCAGCTTTTACGACACTTCCACAGCTACAGTAATCCAATAATTCCAAGCAGCCTGTTTCACTGAAATATGTTCTCCTGGGTTATATTTGCACAGAATACTACAGTATTTACATTTACAGCCTGTGATCAAGTATCTGGAGCCCAGCGTCCTCCTTCTTGGAAATCTAAATATGGTCACCCTATGTAACATGTTTTGCTGGTGCTTAAGAAACAATTTATTCCAGAATTACCATAAGTCTGTAAGCTGTGGGTCTGGCTTCTGCCAACTTGAGTCTAATCTTACACAGATGCTACACGGGTGATGTTAGAGTGTACGAAAGCTTTTGATTATCATTCATCTCCAGTGGGACAAATTAGTCCAACGCAGTCTGGGTAATTAATGGAAACAATGCAGCTGTAAATGCAGAAAACGAGAGGAAAACGTATTGTAGTTTGGTCGTAAGAAAGGAGAAAACTGTGATTCAGATCATGCGTCTAACAGGACGAGAGCTGCAGCTATTGATTATTTTTGATTTAAATCGATTACACAAATATTTCAATGGAGAAAATGGCAAAAAAAAAAAAAAAAAAAAAGTCACACGTCCAGGAAGGACCGAAATGAAAATATGAAGCAATTTAAGAAGAAAAAAAGAAAAAAAGAGGAGGAATACAAAAGGTGGCAAAGACAGGTGGATGGACAGAATGCTGTTTGTGAGAGGAGGAGCATAGGGAATTATGGGAAAACCAGGAGGGAGAAAGACAAATTACCAGCAGGGGGCTGTTGTGGCTGAAGGAATTTATTCAGCAAAGAAAAAAAAAATCACCATAGTGCATGATTAATGTTTTGTGGAGCCTGTAGGGTTGGCTAACACAAACACTCTGTCTCCCTCACGCTAATCACATCGCACCAAACTATAATCAAAGAGACAGAGAGAGTGAGCAATGCACAGAAGACGAAGAAGAAGCGCCACTTGAGGGACGTCGATGGGATGTTTTATACTGCTGTTTAATTGAATTCATGCAAACGGCCTACAGTCTGTGTGTGGTTCTGCGTGTGCCCACTCATCTATATTTTAAGCTCCTCCAACATTTGACAAATTACATCAGGGAATAGCGGGGAGCCTCGACGCTGCTTAGCCACGGTACACACACACACACACATGTGGACACACACGGTGACACACTGACAGGTGTGGAGCAAAGCCTTTCCTCAGACAGAAGCTTCCCAGGAACCCTTGGGACACACAGGGAATGTTTCACGTGGCAAAGCGCAAATACGTGCGTGCGACGGAGCGTGTTATCGTGACACTTGTAGCCAGACAAACACCGAGGACGGCGGCAGGCGCGGCGTTCGTGTTCGTCTGTGTTTGTCTGCCCGCGCAAAAGTGCATGAAACGGTACTGTCATGGCTGCCTTGTTAAGTGACAATCATGTGACTGTTCTTCAGCTGTGGACGTCGAAATGCATCCAGGTGGAAGACACCACACGCTCAAGTCTCACCACTCGCTTTTCCGTTGGACGTTAAGCGATGTCCCCGTCTGGATTTTTTTTTTACTTCCGATCCGATTTTTTTTTTTTTTTAGGATTAGTTTTGTTGATATCGATCTGATACCAAGGGTCCGATTTTGTCAACAAAAAAAAAAGAGGGGGATTTTTTTTTCTTAGTTATAGACCCCCACCCCCACCCCGCCTTCACTGGTCTCATTTACTGTAAAACATACCGAAATTTTTCTGTACTGTTACACCCCTAATGTATAACAAGCAAAATATCAGTTGACCTGAATTTAAAGTGTGCGGTATTTTGCAAAAAGCCTGTGAATGAAACTTTCAGCAAAATAAAGAATGCAATGCATGTATTATATTATATTGTGTCTATGTTGGTGAACGGCATTATTTGAATGAAAAAATTATGTAAAATGGAAACAGTTCTTTACAGTGGGGTATGGGCGGTGCTTGTGTATGTGTATGCTTGTTGGGAGAAATGAGATCCAAATGTTCCCTGGGAAATCCTTCTCTCTTTTGCCGGCTCCATATCAATCACACAAATGTTGTTGACAGTCAGCGCACAGTCACTCATCAGTCACAATCCAGAGAATCCACAGAATGCGAGGGATCTCCGTAGCATTTCAACATCCCATTTATTTCGACTCGTACGCCAAATCACGAACCGCTTTTCTGAACCGGCCGGGGGGGTGGCCGGCTGGCGAGGCTTCGGACGTCACCGCGTACGTCATTGATACACGCTTCACACGTAGCGCTGCCTGGATTACTGGACTGAACGTCACGTCACTAGTCGCTTTTCCATCGAACATCTGCGCAAAACTTTACCGACATTAGCTAAATGTCGAAAAAACATAAGTGTGTAATGTCGTTTTTTTTCATTAACTCACAAATGCTATGATTTATTTATTATGACACGAGAAGTCATTCCATAAACATGGCGACAAACGTAAACACCGTGTTGATTTACAGATATATTTATTATTATTATATATTACCCCTCTATCTAGCACTAAATTAAAAAATGATTCAGTTTCCTGGTGTGTCCACATACGGCGTGACATGTTTCTTTTAAAACTCTTCTTCTTCGCTTGTTGTAATGTCCATCAACATCTGGTTTTTTTAATTCACCTGACTCTAGTTGCGATAAAAGGTCTTTCCATTGCAGTTTTGCGTAATATACCATTTGCGCTACGCCCCGAAAACCACCTCTTGCCAGCGCAAAAACTTGTAATCAAAAAACCAGAGTTTTGGCGAAATTGACGTTTTTCCATTAGGTAAATTTTTATGTGCGAGTTATAGTTGCGCAATTTGAGGGTCAATGGAAAAGCGACATATCAGCAACATCTTCATAATAAAGTATAGTCTATGTTCAGTTCACATTAGGGATGTAAACAATAGGGGTGTAAGAAAAATATATCGTGATATTTCATTTCACGATACTGTATCAATATTATAAACTACTGTATTGATATTTTTAGGTATTTCTTCAAATGCAGACATAGTGGAAATTCTTTTTTGCCTTTCTTTTTTGTTAATATTTTTTTGGGAATCCTGCAAGGTCTTTTATTTATACATTCAGATGGATATTTTACAATTTTGTTTGCATACTCTAAAAGTAGTATTGTAATATTGTAGGTCATGCAAGTAATGTTTTGAAATTGATAACACTGGCCACTATGCAGTCATGTCGCAACTAATAGAATATTAGTAATATTACTAATATTAGTAATATTAGTAATATTAGCAATAATACATTCGCACAGGATCTTAAACTGTAATGTCTGTAAAACACAGTTCCGTTTATTTATTGTGTGTGTTCTTTGTACTGGTAACACTGGAAGTTCAAACTTTATTTATCCAAATCCCGCACTTTAAATTACAATAACTGTCGGTTAATTTCCCTTTTCTTGCTCCATCGTGTCAGGTAGTGATGTAAAGTCAGAAATGCCCATTTCTTCTAAACTGCCCCACTTCAGATCCATTTATTTCATTTTATTTTATTTCTCTGCAGAATTTATTTAGTTCTACTCCGTAAATGTCATTGCCTGGACTGTATCCAGTGGTAAAATAAATCAATCATGAAGGAATATGACATGCTTTTTTCCATTAAGTGTACAAACAATATTTAGCTTTTATTCTTAAAAACCCGATTGAAAGAGAAATTCAGGTTCTCAGGAAAATCGCCGCTTATCAGTTAATCGATCGATAAGGTCAACCAACTAACGATTAATGAATGAAGCGATAATTTGCATCTCTAGTTCACATTCACTCCTCGACAAAATAACTTCAATCACCGTACAATACACCTGAGGGGAAATGTATGTATTTTTAATATCTAAATATGTATCACACAAGAAAAAAATGTTATTATTTTCCAACATAATGCAGCCAAGTTGAGTACCCTCAATACTCCAGGCAGTCACATATGGATTCTGGCATCGTCTGATATGTCTAGACTACGTGAGGATAAAGCCTGGAAGCCTGCCGGAGAGGGAAATCAATCTAAAATATGTTGTTAAACCGTGGAAACTGACCTGTAACATCTTTTCAGAATAATAAATGCACACGGCTTTCATGTGGTGAACGCGAACAAGAAGCCTGAGCTTACTCAAGCCATCAGCGCCTGAATACATTTTCAGAAATGAATGATACTGAAAGCCGGTCTTTTTTTTTTTTTTTTTTTCTGGGTGTGCTCATGGATCTCTGACACCCTGCCATGCTTTGGCTTCTGCTTTTTTTCCCCTGAATTCCATACATTTTATTACTGCAATGCTGCAAAAGTGTGAAAAAAAATACATTTGAAATGCTTGGAAATGCTTCAGTGGTATTGAATGAGATGAAAATTGTTGGTGTATGGAATATATGGGGGGTAGTTCTGGGAAGTGGTTCTTTATTACCCCACCCCCCAAAGGGGAGGCAAGGGGTATTGTCTTTGGTTTGGTTTATTTGTTTGTTAACACTCTAGCAGCAAAACTCTTGGTTGAATTCTTACCAAATTTGGTTTATAGATTCTCAGTGATCCAGAACAAACATCATTAAATGTTGGGGAAAAATAGGTCAAATTTACATTTTTAATGAATTTTTTACATCTTTTTTTTTCCCCATTTACTTATAATGGGCAAAAATTTAAATGTCTATAGCAGCAAAACTATTACGTGAATTTATATCAAATTAGGTGTATATATTGCCAGTGACCCAAAATTGACATCATTACATTTTGGGAAAAATATGTCAAATTTGAAATTTTGTATGAATTTTTTTAATCTTTTTTTTTTCTAATTTACTTACAGTGAGTGAAATTTCAAATGTCTGTAACAGCAAAAATATTTAATGAATTCATACCAAATTAGGTTTATATATTGCCAGTGATTGAAAAAAGATGTCATTACATTTTGGGAGAAATAGGTCAAATCTGAAAATTTTCATGAATTTTTAATTTTTTTTTTCCCCATTTACTTATAATGGGCAAAAATTCAAATGTCTGTAGCAGCAAAAGTATTATGTGAATTCATAACAAATTTGGTTTATATTCTGCCAGTGACCCAAAATAGATGTGGTTACATTTTGGGAGAAATAGGTCAAATTTGAAAATTTTTCTGAATTTTTTTTTATATCTTTTTTTCCCCCCATTTACTTTATAATGGGCAAAATTCCACAAGTCTGAAGCATCAAAACTACTGGTTGAATTGAGACCAAATTGTCTAACCCAGAATGGATCTCATTATATATATATATATATTTTAACAGTAGGTCAAAGTTAAAAGTTTTTGTGAATTTTTAAAATCTTCACATTTACTTAAAATGAGCCAAATATGTGCGGGGGGAGGGGCGGGGTTTGTTGTGCGTGGCGCCGTTTATTTCCTCGTGCAGCTTCCAGCATTGAACACGCAGCGTGCAGACATGTCAGTAACCTCAAATACGTACAGGTTGTTTAACAGTGACACTTTTAACCCACCCGCTGCCTCCTACGCGCTCAAGAGTCTACTTATAGCTGAAGACCTTATGTAAAAACACACACCGTTACGAGTAGACGTGAGGTCATCTGATTTACCGACGTCACCGATGTGCTCTCGCGCGCACCTCTGCCTCCAGTTTTAGCCTATTTACCGGTCTCACTTATTATTTCGAATCAGTCCGTCCGTCATTTTCACTCCCTCTCCCCCCTTCCACACCTGTGTCCGGCGGCGGCCCAACAGCGGAGGGCAGAGAGGAGATCAAACAGGAAAGAAAGTGTGAAATAAGAGCAGCTGAGAGAGGTGAATAAGAATGAGAAGAGATAGCGGTAGCCTCGGCGAACGGCGAGGGAAATCTACAAGGAGCCATATGGGATGGAATTCACACTTTACCTCACACTTACACATGATTTCAAAGGATGCTTCAGGGAGCGCTAGCAACACAATGTGATGGAAGAGTATCACCCCAGACTGAAAGCATCCCACGGAGGGTGACGAGCGACCGGGAGCTTGTAACGTCGTAAAAGCATGATTCTTACGTTCATAATTGTTTTCACGACATGCCTTTGGTAAACAAGTACAACAGTCACTAAAATTTTACTGCAGCTTTAGTGGACGCTCATAAACAGAAAAGTGGCTTAAGTATCCATAAATTTGCATTTTTTTATTATTTTTCTATTGCCGCGCTTTGTCAAAGGAACATCCCTGTGTACTTTAACCCCTCAGACGTTATTCCGGGTAAAGGTGCTGCTGCGAATTAGCGTCTGTTTCAGGTTCATTAAAGCTGCCGTGGGTATGTGTTCGTGTTCCTTTTCTTCAGCGGTTTTGTTTTACCGTGTGTTTTAGGGGCAAAACAGGTGGAATAACCGAAAAAGACAAAGAGAGGAATTGAAGTTTGACGGGTTTTGGCTAAAAATAAGGCACTCGGAATGTACATCAGTACTAGATTTAGGATGTTGAATATGAACTGTGAACCGGAACACACTGAACAACGACAAGGATTGGAATTTTGGAGCAATACACTGCAAAAAAATCTAAATCTTACCAAATATCTCATCACACTTAAAATAAGACCTAATCACCTAAAGAGGAACTTTTCAGTGAGATACAAGAACTTATTTTTAGATAATAGGTCTGGAAAATCTTATGAATTAAGCAAAAAAAAAAAAAATCTTCGAAAAACATCTGCGAAAATTATCTTGGTAAGATTTCTTGAAATAAGATTTTCCAGATCTATTTTCTAAAAATAAGTTCTTGATGAGATATTTGGACTAGAAATGAGAAAAATACATTTGGTAAGATTTAGATTTTTGCAGTAAACGCTGCAAAAAAAGGGCGTCTGAAAACAACATAAAACACAAAATCTGAGGAAAAAGGTGCTCGAAACAAGTGAAATATCTGTCCATGCAGCGAGATAATTTCACTAAGGCCAAATCGCTATTCACCCCTTGGCCCCTCCCCCTTAGCCTTACCCCTCTGTTTTGCGCATTCACGTGAAGGGGTTGGGGTGTTTCGATTTTCACTGAGTCGGAGGGGGAGGGCTGTTCGGTCCTCGAAACGGAGATTTTCCAGGACCACACTACAAAACGGAGGGGTAGGAGAACTCTCCCATAATTCCGTTCGAATCATCGGAAAGATGGAGGCAAACACAGCAGAAAAGTGCAGCGGTGACGAAAGAAACACACAAATGTACGGATTTTCTTCGTAAACAGCTTAATCATTTGATGGTTCGTTTAATGCAGTTTCAACGTGTTATAAATCACATTTCTGCGGTTTGCGGATGAGCTTCAAAAAGACGCCCAAAGCCCATGGAACAGAGACGGTTCCGGCTGCTGACGGCATGAGGAATTATTTCAGAAACAAAGTTTTCACATCTGTTTGTAGCGACATCGACGACTGATGAAGATTTAACTGCTCTCATTTCATAGGGGAATGTTTCAACCCTTACCCTTTATAATTCTGTTTCAAGGGCTAGGGTTAAGGGGGGGGCTGAGATTGTTAAATCTAGAAATAAGCACGTGTACAGATGAATGAACACTTCAAATAAGAAATTAACTCTTAAAACAGATAAATCGTCTAACACTTCGAAATCTACGTTCGTTTTTTTTTTTATCTTGGTAGGAACCAAATAATTTGCAGTTTTTGTTTTGGGGCAGTTTTTTTTTTTTTCTAAATCAGTCCGCCTGCTTTTTGGCACATGACTGAACTCCAAAAAGCAGTGACACGGTCAGGACTCGGTAAAAAGTCCAGTAAAAAAAAAAAAAAGGGAAAATCACGACAACACCGCAAACAAAAAACGACAAGGAAAAACAAAGCCCAAACCGTCTATTTTTATCGCGACTGGGTCTCACTCACTGCTCTGTGTTTTGACCCCCATTCCACAGGCGGCGGGGGGGTGCACTGAGCATGCTCAGATGTCTACGGAAAAAACAACATCTATTCTATCAGCGCAGTTACAGTTTTTTCATACCGAGCAAATGGTTGAATTTTTAGGAATATGTAAAATAAATCATACATTCAGAACGCTCACCACAGACACGTCAGGGGTTAAAGGGTTAAGAAATAATAATGTTCATTTACTTGTCTGTCAGTACATAAAGTGTTCATGAACAGTATTTAGGTTGGAATATATTTAGGATCCTGTTTTGACAAAGCTGCGAAACTTAGACGTATCCCTTTCCAATAAAAACTGAGTGATTCAAAAGAAGCTCGTCCAACAAAAATGGAGTGAGTCAAAGTATCCGATTCCAATACGAGTTCCAAAATAGATGTGTGCTGTTTCAGGAAGAGGGGCTGATATACTTACAGTAAATATAGTGTTTTAACAAGACTGTGAAATATTCTGTGTTCCAGTCCAGATGAAAATACGTTTCAAATATTCTGTTTCAATAAGGCTGAAGTGATGTATAATTAAAGCACTGTTCTCCAAATGCCCCCCCCCCCAAAAAAAAAAATAGGATTCTGTTAATGATGCACATGATGGGATTTGTAGAAACAGAATGATTAATGTTATTTCAAAGTGGCAAAAAACTGCAGTTTTATTTGATGTGCTGTCTGTCAGCGTCTGCCTGATGACAGATTATTAAACACAGATCGGCCTGCATTAGTGCAACTGAAGCTGTGAGGGTGGAAATAGTCTTTTCCTGACATCCCTGACCCTGTCTGGAGCAACCTGTAGAAGGAAGCGACACAGAAGGAACGGGTCTCTTTAAATTAGAGCCCGACCGATCAATCGGCCGATCGACCGATTATAGCGTATCACCGATTAATCAACATCGGGCAATGTGTAACCGATGTGTGAACTTTTATGCTGCGCAGACATTCTACATTCTATCACTCGCTCAAGTTAGAGGAATAGCCAATCACGGATCGCTTCCCCCCAGCTCCGAAAATCAAGGACC
>JAPQRP010000012.1:1673748-1684719 GCA_037367295.1 Apogon hyalosoma | reverse complement strand
ATCATGACTTTATTCTCGAAATATTACACCTTTATTCTCGTAGTGACAAGCGTTTTTATTTTCTTATGTGGCCCTAATATGCCGTCGTACCAATTCTTGCGAATATCAGGAAAAAAAAACAAAAAAAAACTTATGGAATACCTTCTATAACCTATGAAATACTTGCAGCAGAGGTTACTTATGCTCACTTACTTATTGCTCAGAATTGCCTCACAAGAAAAAATGTAAAATCCTACTTCATACACATATAACATCCCATCACTGTTGAAAGAAAATATATATATAGAAGCGTCTTGAGCCTGATTGTATCTTTGTTTTCTATCTGGTATTTGAAAGCAACACATCAGCAGAAAAAAGGATTGATTCACAAAGGATGAGGCTGGTCTCCTGCGACCCCACGACTGGAGGTTAAAGCTCAGATCTGTGATCAGCGAGTGGCCCTCTGACAGGTCACCGGTTCCACAAAAGGACGGCGATAGCAGAGGCCGGGGTCCTTCTCGTTGTTTCACATGACTGATTGTCACTCTAATCTTGCAGGTCTTGTCTTGGCTGGGACAGACTAAGCAATTCGACCAAATGAAATCCTCTTCCACTGAATGACTGAATCAACACTGCAATCGCGGCCGAACACACAGGCTCGTGTGTGTTATGGGGAGACGTGGCGAAGAGCTAAAGCCGCACAGATTTTATTCGTCTAGAAAAAAAGAAGTGCTTCCACGCAATCAAGACCCAGCAGGATAGCAATTAGACATCAAGTGACGTGCAAAACACAACATGCAGGGATTTTTTTTTCTTTTTTTTTGACTGGAATGAAAAGAACAGGTGATTCTACAGTAAACAAAAACAAAAACTAGGATATGGGTGCTTGTATGAAACTGGGATTATTTTGGTATCTGGCACTTTTCCTGCTTTTTAGACCCAATAATAAAAGAGAAATTTTGACATATTTCCCCCCAGAATGGACCTAATGATGACCTCAGATAAATGCAAAAAAATTCTATTGTATTTTTAATTAACAGCCCACCCCAGCTATAAATACTCACAACTCCAAATGTTTCTCTTTGTAAATGTAAACATTTTCATGTCATTTTACTGTATTTACACTAAAACAAACTATCATTTCGCAAAAAACACAAATAACCTGAGCAAATATGAACATTTCGAAATGTCTGAAGTGCAGCTTTACCAATATTCTGCCTGTTATTCAATGTTTTGTGTATTTGTAGATCCACTGTGATCTGTAAGTTGTAATATACATGTGTAAATGATAAACTGAGACAGAATATTGTTAAAACTGCACTTCGTTTTCTTCAGAAATTTCAGATTATTCATGTTATTCACATTGTTTTAAAGGATGGTTGGTAGATGTAAACATTTTCATCGCATAAGTTTACTTTTTTCGCTCTAAAACATGACGGAAAGTTTGAAGTTGACATTATTTATATAATATTATGTTATTATTTGACTGGTCCAGCCCACTTCAGATCAAATTTGGCTTAATGTGGCCCCTGAACTAAAATGAGTTTGACAGCCCTGGTTTAATATAAAAGACTGTAAAGCTAAAGATACAAACCGTGTTTTATTCTAACTCTTTAAAACCTGGTGTGTCATGGCTGATACACCTGACGCATACAGTTTGGAGGGCTGTAACTCTTCTACTGTTTGTGCAAGTGGAAAAACTCCAACGCTTTCTGAAACCGGAGACATTGTGCGTTACAGGTGGATGCTTCTATGAAACTGGGTTTATTTTGGTATCTGGCACTTTTCCAGCTTTTTAGACCCAATAATAAAAGAGAAATGTAGACACATCCCCCCCAGGGTATACCTAATGATGACTTCAGATAAATGCAAATAAATTCTGCTCTTGCTCTCAGCCATCCCAAAATTAATGTATTTTTAATAAAAAATTGGGACCAATAATAGGACCAGCACTGGGACAGGAAAAGCTAGGTGTCAGTGGATTTGATCTAGAAAACATGGCTGTAAATGGTCTTACATAACATTATAAATAAAGACACTGTGTTAAATTTGAGGATCCTAGTGTTTTTTCTAATCCAGACATGCGGGTTTTTCATGAATCTCAGTCTCGTTCCAGGTTTTGTGTGTAACCCATCGTGTCCACTCGCGTTACATGCGGAACCTGCCCATTTGAACGCATATAAATCGCGAGTGAATTTGCATCAGCGGTCATTTTTGTGTAACACTCTGCCTTGCACAATTAGTTCAGTTATCAGAATACACAACGTATGAGCTGTCGATGCACAAAGACGGCTGCTTCACGTACAACGGCATATTTACAGTGAACGAGAACAAAGCAGCTGCTCGAAAGGCTTCAATGGGCGATGTTGTTTGGTATCATCAATCAAAAAAATCCATAACAACCTCTGAGTATGATGTAATTCACTGGTGTGAGAGAAAACTAGACTGCTGCACCTCACTGTGGCTCTGTTTTCAGGCCAGTTAAATGTGTTTTCAGGGTAGAAAGAAGATAAAAACGGTTGATTGACTAGTTCTGGCAAGCCTCCATCTGGGATGTTTCGACAGCGCAGACTCACAGAAGCAACGTGGCAGTTCCTCTAACTGTCATAATTTGGATTCACCCATCCACAGCAGTATAAAACATTGCTGTTGTCTATCTTTATTTTATTTCATGCTTTTATTTTACCTTTATTTAACCAGGAAGTCCTACTGGGATCAGAAATCTCTTTTGCATATCCAGTCTATGCCTACGACAGAGACAAGAAGGCTGCAAGAGGAGGACGTATGCCGACTAAAACCTGAGAGTACAGGTCTCAAACATGCGGCCCTGGGGCCAAATCCGGCCCACCGAAGGGTCCAGTCTGGCCCCTGGGATGAATTTGTGAAAAGCAAAAATTACACTGAAGATATTGATCATTTTAGTTCAGTTTCCACATACAGACCAATTTAATCTCCAGTGGATCAGATCAGTCAAATACTATCATAATAACCTGTAAATACTCACAACTCCAAATGTTTCTCTTTGTAAATGTAAACATTTTCATGTGATTTTACCGTATTTACATTAAAACAAACTACAATTTCACAAAAAAACATGAATAACCTGAACCAATATGAACATCTGAAGTGCAAGTTTATCAATATTCTGCCTGTTATTAAATGTTTTGTGTATTTGTAGATCCACTGTGATCTGTACGTTGTAATGTTCATGTGTAAATGATAAACTGAGACGGAATATTGTTGAAATCGCGCTTAGTTTTCTTAAGAAATGTCAGTTTGTTCATGTTATTCACATTGTTTTAGAGTGAAAAAAGTAAAATTATGCAATGAAAATGTTTACATCTACCAACTATCCTTTAAAACATAGAGGAAAGTTTGGAATCGACATTATTTATATATTATTATGTTATTATTTGACAGGTCCGGTCCACTTCTGATCAAATTTGGCTTAATGTGGCCCCTGAACTAACATGAGCTTGGCACCCCTGCTTTAAAGCCTTCACTCTTAAGAAACATAAGAGTTTACTGCACATCAGACAGGATTTGGAAACTTTCCTTAGCTAGCACGCCCAGATATTACACCTTTTATTGCACTGATTTGTTGCTGGTCTATCCAGTTACAGATATTTTGGTTTGTGGCAATTGATAATCTCTCTCATCATCCAATTATCTCTTGGAAATCAACTGTGGGAAGGTTCTAGGCTAATTCTCATCTGAGAATTAGTCTGACTGTGTAGCTGGCTAATGTGAAAGTTTTTTTTTTTTTCTTTTTTTAGCATTCTGTTCATTTTTGCTGTCACCATCGACCGTGTTTTCAGCAGCAACAGGCAGCTCTTTACAGGCCCAAACCTAAGAGCCAGGGGCTGGTTGAACAAACATTCACCAGAATCAGCTTTATGGGCCCAGTACGTCAACACAAACAAGGAGTATGGCTTCGGTTTTCCTTTGCTCACGACGTACAATTTCAACATGAACCCAAACACGCTTAACCCTTTATACGTCACTCGTTGAAATACTCTGAAATTCAAAATTTCAACCTTAGTGTGTTATTCGACATCATCGTCTCCCTCCTCTTGCCTTAAAACATCTGAGCAGCACTTGATAAAAAGTAAACACATGCAAAAAAACAACTCTTAGAAGGTCATAAACTGACAAAAATCACTCCTATTCACTATTTACAGCTTCAAAATGTCCATAAAAGCTCTCTCAATCACTGTATCGTGTTATAAAAAACAACATGCTTCTGGAAAGAAGCAGAAAAAAGGAAATTACCAAAAATAGTCACTTGCCCGATAAAGGGTTTAACATAGCCCCAATATAAACAAAAACCAAACATTCGACTAGAGACAAGGACAACAATGGGTTGAGATTTACAGTGGATTTATATTGTCGTATGTACAGAGTGTAAATTGGACTTTTATACAGTAGTAGTAGTAGTTTATTCCGTTATTAATTACTTTAAACAACAAACAAAAACAACATAACCATTGTTCCATATACAATGCCACCGAAAGAGTTTAGGCTGAAGTAAAGACTTATTTTGCCGAACCCTATTTACAATTAACACAATGTTTCCACAAGAAAACAAACAATTTCAACATAATCACTGCTAAATATACAACAGAATACATATTTAATTTTAATTCAGGTAAATCATGTCCTTATCTCAACTACTAATATTCATCCTAGTCTTTTGAACAAGTGGGTGGACGTGTACAGGGATCCGGTCTACTAATCTTAATGTTAGACTAGCAATTCTTTTTTTCCGACAAAGTTAGTAAAGATGAGTGTTTTACCTCGCTGACGTGCAGATCTGTCAGGCTGACCACCTAATAAAAACATGTCAGATGACGCTTTGAGGAAGACTGCAGACGTAGATGAAACACGTCAGCGAGGTAAAACAGTCATCCTTACTAACTCTGTCGGAAAAAAAGAATTGCTAATCAAATAAAAGAAAAACGACAAAATGAACGTAATTGTAAAATGTAGAGCTCCACGATATATCGTTTGAGCATCATCGTCGCGATGTACGTGTGCGCAATAGTCACATCGCAAGTCCTGCGATGAACAAATGAACTCAACGCGTACTCATCGAATTTCAACCTGGGTACCCGACACACACTGCGCACAGCGATCCGCCAATTAGAATCGTTTGCCGAAGCAGACCACGCCCCTTCACATGGAGTGAGTCGCTGGTAACGACATTGAAAAATGAGCAACGAACGAAGGGAAAATCACCGAAAACGAAGACTCGGTGACAAAAAGAAAAGCAACGTCAGCTATCTGGAATTGTTTCAGCTACAAGACGGATGAAACTGAAGCACGTGCTCTGTGTCGACACGAGAGGAAACACACCTGATTTGTTTGACCGTTGACCTCGGCGCCACGCAGCTGTTACATCCTCCTGAGCATTTTTTCATATCGCAGAGTTTAAAAAAAATCACAGTGTCAGTTTTTTCTAATATCTTGCAGCCCTAGTAAAATGGTAAATGGATTGCACTTACATAGCGTATTTTCTACACCTTCATGGTGCCCAAAGCGCTTCACAAAACCTCACATTCACTCATTACACACCAGTGGGCGGCTGCCAGGCCCTATCGGGACCAATTTAGGGTTCAGTGTCTTGCCCAAGGACACTTCGACATGTGGAGCCAGGATTCGAACCGCCAACCCTTTGGTGATTGGATAACCCGCTCTACCAACTGAGCCACGGCCGCAATCAATCCACTTTGACCATATCGACTTCAGTCATTCATCTTCTGAACCTGCTTTATCTTCACTAGGGTCGGGGGGTGCTGGAGCCTATCCCAGCTACCTATGGGGAAAAACCCCGGACGAGTCACCAGTTCATCGCAGGACTGACATATAGAGACGAAGGGTGGATGATACTGGGAATGTTGGTATCACTCCGATACCAAGTAAATACAGGGCTAGTATCACTGATACCGATACGACACCAACACTTTTTACTTGACATGTCATGATCATTGAATCATTTTGTGATTTTGCCTTTAGTTAGTTGATTACGATTATGATGAAACACAAAGATTTTAGACTAATAAACATGTTTTTGCATACATCACATGGCAGTTTCCCTGTCAGCTACAGTGAATAAGCTCCGCACAGCGCTCCTCTTTCTCTTCGCCATCACAGACTGCTCTCAGTCAGTGCTCTGACTGACTTGGAAAGAGGCTGCAGTTACATGAACCCTGTGAGGAAATTCAAGTCATTTGGTGGACGTATAGAAGAGAAACTGCAACAAAAGTATCAATCTCATCACGCTGGCATCGATCCAACACCGATGCTCACCTTGGTAACCATACTATCGATATTTAGATCGATACGCCCAGCCCTGATAGAGACAAACAGCCAATCGCTCTTGCATCCACACCTATGGGTTGACCAATTCACCTATCAGTGCATGTCTTTGGATGGCGGGAGGAAGCCAGAGTACCTGGAGAGAACCCACGCAAACACGGGGAGAACATGCGAACTCCACATGGAACGGTACGTGGTTGGAATCGAACCCAGGACCTTCTTGCCGTGAGGTGACCAGATACAAAAAGCTGAACAAGTGTTTTCCCTCTAAGACATTTTAGAATCAAACAAAAGTAGATCAAGGTCAAATTGTTCCTCACAAAGGAACTGCGATGGCACTTGCCCTCCTGCCTGAGAAAAACAGTGTCTCACACACAAATATATGTCAGATGAACACAAACACACAGCTTCCTCCACTTCATATTTCATTTCCTTGCCCCTCTCTGAATCTATTTTCCTCCTGGATTCCAGCGCTCCGATATCATCCTCTACAGTTATTGTTCTTTACTTTGTGGTCTCACACAGCCTTTTCTATAGATTTTACTGAAAGGAAAAAAAAAAAACAGTTAGCGGCAATGTCTCAAGGCTGCCGATCCACTCGGATTAATTCTGTAAATCAAATGAGAGATGGGATAGATAAATGTGGCGTTTTCAAAGGAGTATCCAGAGGCAAAATAACATGTTTGTGTTCGAGAAAGGAAGAGCGTTCGTGTGTATGTCTGACTGTCTGTGGTTGTCATGTGCGGCTGAAAAACAGAAACGACATCTTAAACTACACTTCAGGAATCTGCATCCTTTTAATTAAGCAACTTTAGAGCCCACTAAAGCTGGAGAGATTGGAAAAAAAAACAGTGGAGGAGAAAATATTGTTAAATATTTTCATGCTCCATCACTCTCTAGAGTATCTGACATAAAACAGTTAAATTATCAGCTTGATAGAATCAGTTGTCGTGTAAATACGATAATAAACATCATCATCACCATCATAATGTACATAATTACAAAGCATCAAATGCACTGTATTTCTGTGAAAAAAAACAAATCACCTTGCTGGAGACTGAACCCCTTTGAATCTCATCTCCATTCTCCACTGCGTGACAGCCATGATAAACCAAGAGAATGAAAGTAAATTGAGAAAAGATGGCAAAGGGGACGAGAAAGACATAGACTCGTTGAGAGAGGACAGAACCCTATCCATTTTCATGCTTCTGATTTTTTTTTTTTTTTTTTCCCCCTTCCATTTTCATGCCGATAAAGCAGGGGGAATTGAATTTTTCTTATTTAGTCTCAGAGATGAGGATGGAAAAGAGACAGACTGAACTGAAAGAGAGAGGAAGCATTCCAAGGTACGAAGATGATTGAAAAAAAAAAAAAAAAAAGATGTATAAGGCTTTTCATTCATTAAACCAGGCTGCCTTGAGATGTTGAGCATAATTATTTTTCATGTAATTGCAATTGTTCTGCTTAGATAACCTCTAAGATAACACATGTCAGAGTTTCTCATCACACAAAAGCGGCCAAACAACCGTGGCTATTGAAATTATTTGCACTCAAAGCACAGCCAGGCGCTCTGGGGAAAAAGAAAAAAGAAAAAAAAAAAAAAAAAAAAGAAAAAAACGCCTCCACCAAATGTTGCGCATGAAATGGCACTTGTGGCTCCATCTTCGCGGGTTGAACTGAAGGAATCAACGTTTTGTCTCACAGATTATGATGTGGGAGAAAAAAAAAAGGGGGAGGAAAAAAAAAAAAAAAAAAAAATCAGGTCCAAAAATGTCCCAAGCGCTTTAATCCTCCCTGGAGACAGGTGGATTAACAGGACGCTCATTGAATAAACACAAGAGAGAGAGAGAGAGAGAGACTCTAACAAAGCTAGATGGTTTCATTCCCAGTTTGGTGCAGGTATTTGCAGCTGAATTCTTCCGTGGATAGGAACAGAAAAGAAAAAAAAAAAACCCTTCAGTAAAGCACAGCAAGGATGGCCACGCAAACAGCCACACCCTCTGTGACTGAAACCCATCCACACACAGGCGAGACCCGAACACACCCTCTGAATAACAAACACCAGCACAGAAGTGTTTTAATCAACTTATGTGCGTCACAATCCAACCCGAGGTGGAAACGTGCTGCCTGTATGATTCAGCGCATCTATCTTCTCATAAAATGTACAAAATAAAAGCTCCAAACTACGCGAAATGCTCGAGATCTGACGCGTAAAAGGCGCGTTCCCAAAGCCTCCATCCCACCGTCAGACTCGAACACTCAGACGTATTCTGGGGTTTCTTCACCTGTCACTGGGTGCGCTCGGTTTGGACACCTACCTCTTTTTTTTTTTTTTTTTTTTTTTTTTTTTTTTTGCGCTTAGCACACGCTCACCGTGCGCGTCGGAACCTCGGATGCGGACATTCGACCCACTGCGCTGTAAAGTTTCGGTGAAATGTCAGATTTTAGAATCGCCGAGTTTCATTTGCTAAGAAATGCACGCGTAAACCCCACAGGCGGCTCTCACCTCCCCGTGCGTGGATCGTTCCAGTCGGACGTGCGAGATGTGTTTTTCCACTCACTGTTGAACACTTCCGACCGTCCTCCTGCGTCCTTGCGCCGTGTCATGCCCCTGTTTCACAGCTACATCCTCTTTCTTATCTTGGAGCGCTGGCTACATATGTCCATGTCGTCGCTTCGGGGTTGCGCAGAAAAGCCCCGCAGTCTTAAACTTGATGCCCCAGAGGAGACAAGTGCGCGCCGGCTCAGTTTGTTCCGGACGCGGAGGTGGATGGAAAGGGCGGACGCATCGGACGCGTTTTGCGGTCCATTTGGGTTTCGGCGCGCGCCAAAGACGCGTCCCGCACCAACAATGAGACAGGAAATTAAAAAATAATAATAATAAATAAATAAATAACCCCCTCTTCCAAGTTGTAGGGGAACACGTGCTGGATTGTTGAATAAGATATTCACAGAAACGTCTCCTTTAAGGAAAGTTTAAAAAAGGGGGCGACCGGAGCGCAAGAGGGGATGAAGAGAAACGGCGATAAAGGACGGACTGACTGAAGCTGAGAGGGAGAAAGGAGGAGAGGGAGGGACGAGAGAGGCAGAGAGAGAGAGAGAGAGAGAGAGAGAGAACTGCAGACTGACTCGCTTCACCGACCACGAGTTGAGTCTGAGTCCCGCACCTCAACAAGCCGCGAGTCAAATAAGCTTTTTGCAAAAAAAAAAAAAAAAAGGAACACAAATGGATTATAAACTGTGACTTAAAAGCAAACCTGCCTTCACGTTCTAGTGTTTTGGTGGTTTCTATTCAGCGTCTCCTGCAGGTTTGAGATGCAGCAGATGTGGAGACATTCTGAAAGCTCAGCCTGGTTGAATGTCTGCAGAGAGCATCACCACATTACGCATGGACAGCTGTGGTCATGCGCACTTTCACCTCCAACAATCTAAAGGAAAACCCCAGTGTTATGGTGCCATCTGCATTAAGCTGTTTCCCCTCCACTGGTGCGCGTTATGGAGAAAAAGCTTCACGTGGTTTGATGTCAGCTGTTGTGCCAAGGTATGAATGAACTCAGAACGGTTTCCTCTGGTCTGTCATAATTATGATTTACCATAGGGATGGTTTTTTCCAGCGGGTTTCCATTCATAAGAGGTCGAAATTATGAGATGAAAAGTTTAAATTATGAAAGAAAGTCATAATTATTAGATTAAAAAAGTTGAAATTGTGAGATAAAGTCATAATTATGAAATAAAAAGTCATAATTATTAGATTAAAAAAGTTGAAATTGTGAGATAAAGTCATAATTATGAAATAAAAAGTCATAATTATTAGATTAAAAAAGTTGAAATTGTGAGATAAAGTCATAATTATGAAATAAAAAAGTCATAATTATTAGATAAAAAAGATCATAATTATGACTTAACATGGGGATTTTTTTTCCCAGTGGCGGAAACGGGCTTCCATTCATAAGAGGTCGAAATTATGAGATAGAAAGTTTAAATTATGAGATAAAGTCATACTTATGAGATTTTAAAAAGTCGAAATTATGAGACAAAAAGACAAAATTAAGAGATTTTTACAAAGCCAGAATTATTAGATTAAAAAGTCATAATTGTCAGATTAAAATCATAATTATCAGATAAAAAGTCACAAGTATGAGATTAAACGTCAGAATTATGAGATAAAGTCGTAATTGTCAGATTAAAGATCATAATTATTAGATAAAAAGTCATAATTATCGGATTAAAGATCATAATTATTATATAAAAAGTCATCATTATCAGATTAAATATCATAATTATTAGATAAAAATTCATAATGATCAGATTAAAGATCATAATTATTACATAAAAAGTCATAATTTTCAGATTAAATATCATAATTATTAGATAAAAAGTCATAATGATCAGATTAAAGATAATAATTATCAGATAAAAAGTCACATTTATGAGATAAAATCATAATTATGAGATTAAATTGTCATAATTATGAGATGAAAAAAAGACATAATTACGAGATACAAAGTCATAATTATTACATACAAAGCCTTAATTATGAGATTAAAACTTCAGATTATGAGATAAAAAACCATAACTACTGGATGAAAAAAGGCATAATTATGAGATAAAAAGTCAGAATTATGAGATAAAAAGTCAGAATTATGGGATAAAAAGTCAGAATTATGAGATAAA
>JAPQRP010000012.1:1648286-1671360 GCA_037367295.1 Apogon hyalosoma | reverse complement strand
ATATACAAAACCACTGCTGGATTTGCAATTGAATAAATGAAATTAAAATAGGTAATTAAAACAAACTAGAGGACGCCACTGGGGTGGGGGGCATCTAGTTACGCTGGGTGAATAGTAATTCTATCTAAATACTCTAAAAAGGGCTGCCAGGTTTTGTTGAAAATATTACTAGAACCTGTAATTGACAATCTAACCTTCTTCTAAGACTTCTCTAAGCCAGCTGTTGTGTGAAAGGGGGAGAACGTTTCCACTTGAGCAAAATAAGGCGTCTGGCCAGTAAAATCGTGAAGGCCAATACCCAGCGCTTTGTCACAGGGAGAATGTTGTTCAGATTTTTATGGTTACTTTATAGATGTACACATTTTCATAATGGAATTGTACTTGTTTCGTTGTTATTATTATATTTGTCCAGCCCACTGGAGATCATATTGGATTGTATGTGGCCCCTGAACTAAAATGAGTTTGGCGCCCCTGCCCTAGTATAATGCCCTAACTGCTGTTAAGATTATACCATGTGTGCTCGATACAGTGGTTTTACTAAATACTCCCAAAATCCATAACCACAAATGATATAGAATAAAGACACAGCCATTGCAAGTCCAGCGCTGATACTAAGCACTGCTGCACTTCTTCATCCCCAAGAGTTGTTAGAAAAATCAATACACGTTTGTTGACAAAGGAGACAAGAGTAAAGATGCAGAAGTGGACTCATATTCATGTGGTTGGTTTTTATCAGCAGTTATTATTTCTGATCTACAGTGGATTAGATGAAGATAACTGAGGTTACTTCAGTTCGTTACTGTTTTCTCCAGATGCATAAAGCGCCGACGTGCTGACAATAGTAACAGATTAACGTTTTGCAGTTTATTTTATTTTATTCATTCAAGTTTTTGGTTCAAGAAATGCACAGAATATGATTTTAATACAGAACGAATAAACCACCAAACCACTGACGAGGTGACTATGAGGGAACACTCTTCCTTTTAAGTCTAATTCTCGATCGACTGGAATTTCTTCATTTTTTATGATGCACGTACATTTCACCGGTCGCATCTAACTATAGTGGTCAGATTTGAGGATAAACAGTCCTGAAATGGATGAGTGGTTGGCTAAGTCGAGGGGTGATAGGATTCCGACACCGACGATCAGGAAGAGGGGTAAGTATGTGCAAAAAGACCGGAGCCAGTAGAATATCAAGGGCTCCGATCTGGGCTTTGATAAACCTCTTGCTCTCAACCAATGGCTTTCTCTCCTAAGAAGTTCAATTACGGCTACTAGCCAATCAGTAGTAGAGAGGGGGCGGGTCTTGTGGAGGCAGACAAACTGGTTCGGAGCCAACAACTTCAGAGTAGCCAACTGTACGTGGTGACGGTCGTAGAGATGGAAGGTAAGCAGATGAAGACCTGTGAAGACGTCCTGCAGGTTCACGGGGGACTGAAAAATAAATGGCGTTGGGTGCGGATGGAGGAGGTGGGAATGGATGGAAAGCCGAACAGCAGTTGGTGCAAATAATTAGAACAACGGGGTGTTTGTTTTTGTATATTATACTCACACACGTTGAAATATGCGACGAGCGGTAGAAAATTACTTTCACCGCATGAAGCTGACCCTAGTCACAGAGCTGCTGTGCGTGCGTCACATGGAGTATTATTCCCACCTTATGATCTGGTGTGATATGTCTGCAGAGATGCGGATCAGCTGGTCACCCACGGGACTAAATCGAGGGGGGGGTGTTGTGGTTCGCGCCATACTGCAAGATTAATACGCAAAAACTATACGGCTGTAAAACTGAAAATGAAACTTAAGATGCTTATACAGCTGTGCTCAGAAGTTTACATACCCCAGCAGAATTTGTGATTTTTTTGGCCATTTTTCAGAGAATATGAAGGATAATACAAAAACCTTTCTTTCATTCGTGGCTAGTGGTTTGGTGAGGCCGTTTATTATAAAACAAATGTGTTTGCTCTTTTTAAATCATACCGACAACAGAAACTATCCAAATGACCCTGATGATAAGTTTACATACCCTAGTTCTTCATCCTCTGTATTGGCCCCTTTAACATCAGTGACAGATGGAAGTCTTTTGTGGTAGATCAGACACTTTATTTTCTCAGATGGTATGGTATGTAAACTTATGAGCACAACTGTAAGATGGGGGTCCATTAATAGTAAGAGGGGGAGAGAAGTAAAGCAACGTTTCTCTCTCTCCGTCTCTCTCATAATGATTCTAGATACAGAGTTAGTTGTCCAATGTGAATTAAACAGCGGTGAAAAAATAAGATTGTATGTATTAATGTTGTTTTGGCCCCGACCTCTTATTTATGGGGTAGTGAAAGTCCAAACCAAGCCTAATTAATCACCTTTGAAAGTTCAGCTCATACTTCCTAAAGCAGATCCGGTGGTGGATTCATGATCAGAATTGCACTGTATTTGCACAATTCTCAAACAAGTAGTTTCCATCTGAAATTGCACAAAAAAGGCACTTTAGGTGCTATAATTTTCTACATTTTCTCAGGAGAAGGCCCCCCTGAACCCCCTTTACATGATGTGTGTTCAATGTGAGTTGGGTGGTTCAGGGGCCACAGGACCTTATTGCTCAGGGGCCTATGGTTTCCTAATTTGCACCTATGCAGACCTGTGAATCGCTGGATGTAGGGCCACCATCGACCCATTCCTCATGATAAATTTTCAGGCTTGACTTTTTTTTTTTTTTTTTGCAATTATCCCTGTGGATCTTCTTTGTTTTTTTGCCTGGGGCTTGAAGTGAAATCCAGGTAACAGGAAAAAGACCAATACTTGAAGTCACAACAGTTTGCTTTTTTCTTGATCTTTTTTTTCTTTTCTTGAGGGCTTCAGGAGGGTCTCTCCTCTTTTTCTTTTCTGTATCACTTAGAAGCACTGCTTTGCCATGAAGTTTTTACCCATTTGCCACTTCAACAGTTCTGATTTCCTTATTTGTATACCTCCATCACTCTGTGCAGGCAACGTTTTATAACTTCTGTTGAAAACTCTGCCTCTAAACTATATTTTATAACCCTTTAACCCTTTAGCCTCTGACATGTCTGTGGCGCTCATTCTGAATGTATGTTTTAATTGAAATATTCATACAAATTCAACCGTGTTTTGATATTACGATTCCAATCTATCTACCTTTATATGTCCTTATAACACTTCTTCTTTGTCGCTACATTTGGCCCTACATTTGAGGTCTCTGAAGAAACCTACAAATGCTCTATTTAACCCCATAATGCAGAACGTATAATATTTGATACATTTGAAGCTCTCTACATGATCAGTGTGATATTTTTTGTCTTGAAAAACCAGATGTATACAATTAGATACATGCAATGGACGGATAATCCACCAGGGGGAGGACTTTGTTCACCAGAGGCCTTTCCAGTGACACTACAAGACTGTCATTAATGAGGAAAGAGGCAGAACTTGGACAATTTAGAAAAGGAATTACCAATTTGTTAGACATGTTTGTGTTATATTATGTTTTTGTTTGTTCAAAAATAATATTTGAGCATTGAGACCTGATGTATCAAATATGATACAAAATTGAAAATCATACATGGAAATTGATATTTGAATAAAACTTTTTTTTTTAATTTTTTTTTTTTTTTATTGTTCAGTAGGACCAATAAAGGCTCCAGTTTCAAAGAACTGGAATGTTCCGTCAATGATTTAATGGTTCAGGCTTTACAGGGTTAACTCAAAGTGAATGCTCCACATCTGTCTTCTTGGTAGTTCTCAGTTCAACTGGACTAGTTTAGCTCTTTTGAAAACATTTCATCTCTCATCCAAGAGACTTCCTCAGCTCAGAACGGAAGAAGTCTCTTGTTACCAGTTGAACGGAGAAGAACTACAAAGAAGAACGATGACCTGGGCAAACGAGAACGTACACAGACCGCTCCACATCTGTATTCATAGTCGTCACCCTAATCTAACCTCCATGTAAGTGTTTCCTCTACCTTATTACACCAATACATCTCAAGAGCAGGTTTTCCATCCTTCCACAGTTAGAGTAAGTTTAATTAAGCTGTGCTCAGACAAAAGTCAGTTTGCGACCTTCAAAGAAACAGAGAGGGTTTTGATTTTCCCTTACTTCCCCCCCTCCCTTTTTATACTCATTTTACATTTTCTTTGTACGCCTGTATGAAGAGAGTGAGCAGAAGGTAAAACCCTCTTCCATGACACCTTATTAGAAGCTTCTTTGTAGGCGGAGGACAGGACAGAGAGGTAGGATACACAAGGGAAAACGAAGGATGGAGACAGAAGACGGAGACAGAGAGAGGGCGGTATGTCTGAAAGCCTGGCGTGAGTCATATTTGAGCCCGTAGAGTTCAAATACAAAGCCTGCTTCCTCATATATTAGTCCACCTACTGGGGTGAGACCACGGGGTCTGTTTCAGAACCTGGTGTGACTGAGGAATCATCATCATCTCATCTTCTCTTTATATTTGTCCTTCACAAATCACATTTTCAGTATCACATACAGGATTACCATTTGCCTTGAGCATTTATTTCTGTATCTATGAAACAGCAGGGCGTTCAAGCATCACTGCAGGCAGATCTAAAGGACACGCACCTACATATATCCTCTGTGTCAATGCATTACTCTGTCTGCCATGCCTTTTGCTTTTGTTTCACTTCTTTAAAGCAACACTACAGAGTTTTTCAGCCCTCAAAGTATATTTTCAAGGTCTTTTTGGTGGTGCGACAACTCACAATGGGTTCAGTTACACTTTCGTCATCGCTCCAGAGCATCTCTATCACCTGCACTGGCGCTATGCAACTTCTGGTTTCAGGTTGTAACCCCTACACACAAAAAGACCTACAAAATGTGACTGCTTTACAGCATATGTCACATCCCCCCTCCGCCTTCAAAAGACGAGGCAGGTAAACGAAGATACGAGTGAAGGAAAGCTACAAATAGGCTCATGGCAGAAGCGGTAACAAAAGCAGGGGGGGGTAAAAAAAAAAGTGTCAGATGTGAGCAAATAAGAGGCCGGACTAGGGTGAATATTGGACTAGTTTTCACTCGCTGGTGTGAGCTGAAAGACGAGGGGGGATGCCCCACCCACGGAGACCTGGACCTGATACTGTTGGACCAGTAAGTATTAATTCATCTATGAAATCTTCTGCATTTAAGCTTTGTTTCAGGTCATGTTATTGAAATCACAGTCTTCCGTTTATGCGTTATCCGTTCCCACGAACAATCAATTATAGGCTGTTCTGTAGATCTGTTCAATTGTTGTTTTTTTTGTTTCTGATATTTTAAAAACAAAAAAAAAATCGTTTACTTGGCCTGAAGACATGGTTGAACTCTAAGGCTGGGGTATCGTGAACAATTTCCGTAATCGATTCGTTTTCGATTCATAAGGCATTGAACCGATTAATCGTGATTCGATTTGATTCAATGTCGATTCGATTCAGTATCAATTGATTGATTCAGATTCATTTCGTGATACCAAAGTACAATTTGGAGCTGTAACCTGATTGACTACCGCAGCCATTTAACACATCAGTAGTGGTATCAATGTTAATATCAGAAAGGAAATAAATATGACATGTCAGCAGGAAATAGATGAATCTGCTCTGAAATAATGAACAGGACCCAAACATTGCCAGGTTTCTACAGTGGCTCAGAACAGACATCTGCATCATCATTTATTGTGTTTTATGGCTGGGGGCTT
Source organism: Apogon hyalosoma (assembly GCA_037367295.1). NCBI lineage: Eukaryota > Metazoa > Chordata > Actinopteri > Kurtiformes > Apogonidae > Apogon > Apogon hyalosoma. The sequence continues at coordinate 1,665,661 of JAPQRP010000012.1, read as the reverse complement.
CTACTCACTGGGGGGGTAGTGCTCTGTGATTGTTGGTGTGGGTGGGGGGGTAGCGGTCCGTCATTGTCGCTTTACTGTTCCTCTGACTCCACACTCAGAGTGGATCCAAGTTAATATTCCTACAACGATCGGCTTCTGCGATTCGCCTCGGAAAGGCTCTGGGCGGCCAGTTCCTCCACACTGGGGTTCGAGTTTGAGACCAGGAGGACCTACCGTGTGGGGATTTTCCCCACATTGCCTTCGTGTCCCTCCCACACCAGAACCGCCACGAGCGAGATCGACATGCCCCGTCTTCACCAGGGGCTCGCGGGACGGAGCCGGCCATGCTTCCACGTCGGCAGTACCCGGGTCAGATACTCGCTGTCCTGCTCTGAAAAATCAATCTCATCCACTATTAATCGATTACGCAAAATTAAAACGAAATCGATCAAACTGATTTTTTTTACCCTGCCCTATTGAACTCACATTAAGTGTTTTGCCTCAGGAAGTTTGACTGCATCAATGGCTTGTCAACAAATGCGCAAGTATTACCCAGATACAGTTTTTCCGACAGTTGTTACAGACAATACCGTTTCTTGACTTTAGGGGGACCCTGCAAGTAAAAGTTCCATGGTGTTGCTTTAAATCAAGAGCTCTGGCTCCATGTTTTTCTTCTGTAACAGTTAAAAGCAGGCTAGCACCCCCTCCACCACTCCATACGCATGCTTTAGTGATAGTTTCACCTTGAAGCTCAGAGCTGGAGGGACCAAACTACCTGTTAACACCCGTAATAGACTTATTTTTTATGCTTCCAGTTGGCGTGTTCTCACTTAAGTTGATGGGTGTTTTGTTTGATAAACGTAAAAGGCTTTAGATTCATAATCTAGATAAGAACCTTAAGGTGAGAGTTATTATAATGATGCTTGAATCACATAATATGCAGCCTTCATTTAAAGTAGCTATATGTAGTCGTTCTACTTTCAAATGTTAAGAAATCAGTTACATTTTTCATGACGATGTTTAAAATAAAAAGCTTTGAAGTTGTGTCAAAGATGGTAAAGTATTGGAGTGTAGAGATATGAACCGAGTAAATCTTCCCCTGACAGTGCCCACTAGAGGCAGTAGTGAGTCACATCAGGATGTTACAAGATGGGATGAGAAAAACTGAAACCTCTTTTCCACCAAACAGGTTCCAGGGCTGGTTCAGAGCCAATCGCTGACTCAGCACCGCGTCTTTGTTTTTCCACGGCCTAAGCAAACCACTTCCAAAGTGGTTCTAAAGTGGTTCCAAACAGGTTTCAGGTAAGCACCAATTTGGAGCTGGGCTAAATAGAGGCCAGAGCGAAGAACCGATGACACAATTCCCCGCGTAATTGGTGGGTGGAGGTTACGGACCAAAACAGGAACAGCAAAAGCTATGAACCGATAATTACCTCCTCAAACGTAGTCGCCGTTCGCTCCTACCACATATACGACAAGTAGCCAGCAATATTTGTGTTTTTCACCTCTGGATTGCGAGAGCAGCACTTACATCGGTACAATGAGGTCTCCCATGTTTGTTATTGTGCTTCCAAGCGAGACATTAAAGAGACTGACACCTGAGTCATACTGTTCTTTTTTTCCTCCATAGAATTGTATGATCTTTTAAGTCTTTCGTGTGAGAATGTCTCTGTGTTTTTAGTCTGTGACGAATGTTATCAGTACCCTTGTGGAACTAACAGATGTACAGCTGGATCTGCTGGAAACTGCAGAAACTGTAACCCTGTTAGATAATGACAAATCTTTCCTTTATGGACAAAGAAACATTAAATCTGTCTGGCAGGACTCACTGATAATAGCCCAAGTTGGATCCCTTCTCATGATGTCTTGAGAGCTCTTTGAAAAGGTTTTGGAAGCTTTTTGGTAATTTCTTACCTGGAACTATTGTCAGCAAGAGTCAGGAGAAAGGACTTCTGTTCAAATGGGATTCTGCTGTGGTTATAGTTGGTTGGGTGGTTGGTTGTGGGGGGGTGGGGTGGGTGCTTTAGTGGGCTCTGAGCTAATGTTTCTTGTTTTTAAAATATTGATATCATTCTTTTATGTTCAAAATGTCTTCTTTACTTTGCAATAAAAAAATACCCAATAAAATGTAAAGGGTGCACCCCCGCCTTCACCCATTTGGAGCCAGGATAGGCTTTAGCACCTCTGTAACCCTCTCAGGGACTAACTGGTTCAGAAAACTAATCGATGAAGACGAATATTGGTTTTTGTCGTCAAAGAATTCGTCACCCATCTTTCTCGAAAGCATTCAGGCTGCAGTCAAGTCAGATTTGTAATGTGAAAAAAAATAAATAAATAAAAACCTGCTGAACATGTTACTGCTTTTTTATTCTTAATGTGTGGATGGATCGTAATGTCTCAGATTTTCTCAGTTGCTTGTAGAGTGATTGTTAAATCCGACAATAGCAGCCACTGGCTTCGAAATAGAGTTCACTACTGTCAATCTGTAACAGATGCCACAACATAAACTTCATGTTCGCACATTTACACAATACCGAAGAGTTTTCAGAATGTTGCATACAGAAGACATCGGATTAGTGTATCCAAACATCACTAACTGATCTACTTGGGTTACTGTCATAACAACCCATCAGTGATTGCTTAGCAACACTGTTGACATGGCTCTGAATTGTCTCCAGCTTTGCATGTACAGAAGCCTCCAAAGCCGGCAGACAGATGATATCAGACTTCTTCTCCATGATATCCTCTATAACGTTCTCCTAGCAGCAGCACGAAACTCAGCACTTCTGTCAGTGTGGATTTGATGCCGTCGCAGTATTTCACATAAGTGACGCGAATGTGCTTTGAAGTAGAGTTTGAGCATTGGTACAGAAATCTGATCGGAGGCAAGTTTCCATCCGTAGATTCACAACCAAAAAAAAAAAACAGACAAGAACGGAGAGTAAATGATTACACTGTTCTACAATTTCTTGTAAAATATCAGCTTCAGACATTAAATGTGCTAAATCGTACATACTTTAATAAGATGAATCAGAAAACAAATGACAAAACTGCTGGTTAGCTCATGTTTTCAATACATATGATGGCGTGTTATTACAAAAATATGTTGGTTTATGTACATTTATACAATGAATTTCTAAATAATCCACTAGATAGAGCCTGTAAAGTGAATACATTTGTACTTATGTGACATATTCATATTTTACAGAGGACACAGGAGACAAAAGGGTTCAAATTGCAAAGTTCTTTATTTTTAATTAAGGTTAAGTGTCGTTTTTTTTTTTTCTGATTTAACCCTTCTCGGGCCCAAAACAAAAAAAACAACCAAAATTAAAAAAAAAAAAAAAAAAAACATGGACCAAGGTGAGCCAACCAACTTAACAAAAGGGTGGTATGTGGGTCAGACCAACCCCGTACAGGACCATTGGAGCTGACCACACACCCCTACCCCATCAAACACAACCCACAACTAAATCCTGTCAAATGGAAGAACCAAAAACATGACATCCGGACTCACCTGGTCAAACAAAAAGCAAAAACTAACAAAAAGAGCTAAGGGGCAGCCATCGTGCCGCTTCAGGACGGCAGCGCAAACCCCTGATGCACGCGTCCTGGTGCGTGTGTTCTGGAACCTGACGTCGGAGCTGAGGGAGGAGAGAGAGCGAGGCCAGTGATGGTGTCCAAATTATGACTTCTGGGATGGCGGGAAACTAACTGTCTGTTTACCAAAAACACACTATATACAGAATATAATACAAAATGTTATAAAGGCAAAAATATCAATAAGGAGGGAACAATGATTACTTAGTACAATAAATTAAGAATTATTAAAAAAAAAAAAATCACAAAAGACAAAGGGAAAAAACATGCACCTGGACATAACATGCAGACACTGTTTTGTGGTAGATCTAGTAGCTCTGAGACAAATATTCCTTTTGCATAAAACCCATTTTCTCCTATTAATTCTCAGAATTTCACATTTTGGCCCAAGAAACTACAACCAATTGGCACTTTTGACTTCATTTGTCTTTATTAGTGACTCAAATGTAACTACTTTTATTCTGGAAGCATTTTACTTGTAGACTAGTGTAAATGAATCAAAACGGACATTTAAAGGTGGGGTACGAGGTCTTAAAAAAAAAGAAAATACCCAATTCAAAAGTCCAAACCCCTTTCTTTAAACATCCCCCCAAAGCCACGCCTCTAGAACACTGGCACGCACAATGTTTGTTCCCGAGGGTTCACGAACACTGCACAGTAACAATAAATCTCCTACCCCGGTCCATGCATACCTCATCCAGTGTCCTCTAACCCCCTCCCGCTCTTACAGAACAGCTCAAATTCATACCCATCTGACTAACGTTACATTTCCTAGTGATTTATTTTAGTGACAAAACAGTTTTCCGGTGAACTTTACATCCTAATATTGCTAATATAGCTAGCCTAGCTCTGGCTTCATTTCCTGTACCAGTGCTCCAAACCCCTGAGAATGCACGATTCATGCAGGAGGGGTACACGCAGAGGGGGGCGGGACAAAGGGCAGTTGAGTTTGATAGACATATCACCGTTCAATCATTTCGAGTGGGTGCTCAAAGTGATTGGATAGTGTTTTCCAATCCTGTTTGTTGCACAGGTGACTACATTTTTTGTAATTTTTGTGTTAGAGCATTTAATTAATTGGTTGTAATCAGGGTGTGAAGGGGATTTTAAGCAATATAATAAAAAATGCTCCAGGAAAACATCTCGCACCCCACCTTTAAGCAAAATGCACAAGGTCAGTTTTTAATGCAGAGATACAGAACATTTTGGAAAGGACTTGATGATGAATTTAAGTTATTCACTCCTTTGGTAAAGTTAAAAAAAAAAAATCCTTAAGAGTTAGAAGTATTTAGGAATATTGAATTGAGATGGTAGATATGTTTTGTTGTTAATTTTTTTTTTTCTGTTTATGGTGTGAATGCCCATTGTTGTACATATTTAATTTAATGTGTATCAGGTGAAAAGGATAGGCAAACAAAAAAAAAAAGCTTTTGCTTCTAGCCTATTCCTGTTTTGGGTTTTATGTTTATTATAATTATTGTACTAAGTGCAATAATTGATGTATAAACCAAACCAAAAATAAATTCAGTCATTCATTTATTCATTCATTCAACATAGTTCATGAAAAAAAGCATTCACAGAAATGTCGAAAGTCAGCAAGGAACAAAAGCAGAAGCAAAAAGACATGAACTGAAAAGTCAAATCACAAGTGAGCTAAGGAGATAGGATAACGGGAAAAACAAACGCACGAATGGAACACTCCCTCTGCAATAAAAATGTTACACAACAGAAAAAAAAAACAACTTATATAAGCACCGTTTGCCTCGAGTATGCAAAGAAATATGCTGAAACAGTTCCACACAATTTTCAGGCATCCACTACCACACAAAATATACTTGCATTCATATAGATCTTTCTGAACGCATGTTCCCATCACTTTTGCAGCCACTGTCACATTAAAGGCATTTTAATGAAAGTAAGAACATTTAGATTCGTATAGACTACATAATTCTAAAGTAACATGATAAAGCTGTAGATCTGTAGGTAAAGCTGTAACAAAGTGAAAGTGAGCTCCCCTCACCTTATCATTGACCAGGCGCCTGCAGAGTGAAATTGTGAAGTACGCACGGACTGGGGGGGCTCTCCATAAATTACAGCTTTCAAACTTCACTCAGTACACATTTTGGTCGCCGGTGGAGATTTGGGTCTTTACGGGTTAAATAACGTGAGCAGCACTTCATCAGAACACGTCTGAAACCACCCCAGACAGAGACGCCCTTTAACGCTTCAGGCAAGGTTGATTTGATTTGATGTCTCTTTCATATGCTGAGATGGACTTGAGATGTTAGCACGTTCAACTCAGACCGGGATTTAAGAAATTTTTGCGGCGTTCAAGTATCGGGTGGGTGGAGTTTGCTGCTTTAAAATAGCTGCGTGCCCTGCGGTTGTTAAACGCTAATTTAAGAAGAAGAAAAAAAAAAAAATTAAGAAACTTGTAAAAGAAATGATGCAAGAATGAAAACATTTAGATTCATAACGCAGCATACACACGCTTTATTATGTAAGTCACTGCCAATACCGAGGGATTATTTCAGTTCAACCTCTAGACAATCACACTACATTTTTCAGTCAAGCCTTCAAAAGATATGATTGCGATCTTTTTCATCAGTTTTGTGTTTGATATCAAGCGTTAGGGAGATTTTATGAAGAATAAGCGTGGTCTGCATTTTAAAAGTAGCAAATATAGAAAAGTGTCTACGCTGTTGCGGAATGCCGAAGAAAAAACCTTAACTCTATCCGTTATCTTTCACGGTGATTAATATGTTCTTGTTCTTAAACTGTAACTGAAGCAGTGATTATATCCCCATTTCTTAAACTCTGATACAGAGCATAAAGATTGGACTGTGTTGTAATGGATAAAGGATGCGGTCTGATAAAGTCCAGATTGATCGATGCATCAGGGTGAAAAGGGAGGTGGTGAAGTGATTACCCATCATGCCTAGTGCCTCCAGTATAAGCCTGTGGGGGCAGTGTTATGATCTGGGGTTGAGTCATTTGCACATACACAGACTACCAGTCAAAAGTTTGGACTCACTTGGTTTTTACATCGTAGATTCTCACTGAAGGCATCAAAACTATGAATGAACGCATATGGAATTATGTAGCTACAAAAAAGGGTGACGTAACTCAAAGCGTGTTTTATATTTTAGATTCTTCAAAATAGCCACCCTTTTTGCTTTTATTACCGCTTTGCACATTCTTGGAATTCTCTGGAATGAGCTTCATGAGGTCGTCACCTGAAATGTTTTCCAACAGTCTTGAAGGAGTTCCCAGTGACGCTGAGCACTTGTTGGCCATCTGTGGTCCATCTCAGGTTATTTACAGTTATTATAGACTTTTGACTGATACACATACACATTTTCCATCAGGCTCCATCAGGCTCAAAATTGTGAAAGAGTGGTTCAGGGATCATGACACATCATTTTCACACATGGATTGGCCGAAACAGAGCCCAGACCTGAACCCCATTGAGAATCTGTGGGATGTGACGGTGGAGACTTTACACACTGGTCCGACTCTTCCGTCATCCAATACAAGATCTCGGTGGAAAAACGGATGCAACGTTGGCTGAAAATAAGTGTTGTGACATTTACTGTGGCATCGCACGAGTATCGTGTGGCATAAACGACGTCACAGTGAATGCAAACGAAAGGCGGTCCGACAAAATATTGTGCCGTAGCGTACCGTCTTCATTCGCTTATTTAGGTCCTGCCACTTCCACCAGGGACTCTGGAGGCGTTCCCAGGCCAGCCCAGAGATAGAATCCCTCCAGCGTGTACTGGGTCGGCCCCGAGGTCTCCAGGAGGCATCCTCGCTCACCTCAACTGGCTCCTCTCGACGTGGAGAAGCAGCGGCTCTACTCAGAGTCCCTCCCAAATGTCCGAGCTTCTCACCCTATCTCCAAGGCTGAGCCCGCCCACCCTGCGAAAGATCAGCCATTTGTACTCGCAACCTCGTTGTTATCTGTGCGGCTTTTTCTGCAGGCATGTCAGGTATAATGTTCATGTTTTATCCGCTAACAGCCCTTTTCTATTGTGTATCTCAGACTTTCCAAAACACACTGTTTGGGGTTTGCCCTTTAAGAACTAAAGCTAGGTCTTTCTCTATATTTAACCTTTTCTGAGTGATTTATCACTATTAGTCACCATAAAATTATCCTCTGCATTTTGCATTTCTCAGTGAAAATCAGGTACTTCATTATATTGAATTTACTGATCATTAAAGGTCAGAGGGAATTTAGTGGTTATCGTATCAGAACAGAGGACAAAGTGACATTTTTAGCTAAATATATCATCAACTGAACGTAAAAAACAAGCGTCACCAATAAAACCCATGTAGATCGACTCTGTTGCAGAAGATGACGGTGTTCTGAATGTCCAAACCATGAGAGGCTGAGAAACTGTATTAGATAGGATTAGTGGATCAGACGTTATGACCAGTGTTGTGCAAGTTACTTCCAAACTGTAATCCATTACAGATTATTTGTTACTGTTATTTACAAGTAATTCCTTACCTTACAATATTACTGTCTTAGAATTGTAATGCATTACATGACTCCTGTATTACTTTTGAGTTTCATACAGATTCTTGTCATAAGTGGCACCTGCAGTAGAACCCCCCCCCCAATACAAGAGATAGGAGAGCCTTGGGATGTGCCAAGCGGTCTATGATGTTCCAGTCTCAGCAGGAACACTTGCATTTTTTTCAACATTTTACATGCTCAAAACAGGGGGCGTTGCACCGAGAACAACTGTAAATAAATCCACAACTGATAAAGAATTCAACCTAGTCATAGAAACGTTAGCTTACGTTGTCATTGCTGATCACAGGGGTCATGCTAATGCTAACTAGCTTCTTAAAGCAGGGTTAGGGTTAGTAATGAGCGTACGTCCATGTGGACAGTGGACCGTCTTCTGCCGTCTTCACCCATTGGCTGAACACCAACAGGAAATACAACGTTCCCATCACCTTTTTTCATTCCTTAAAGCTGTGTATGACTTTTGTCACCAGTTTTCATAGCCCGAGTGTCACAGATCCATAAGTCTTTCCATGATTACGCACTTCAGTGTCTTTCCTCATGGTGAACAATTTTGAAGTGCACTCCATCATAAACGATCTGCATTATGGCCGCAGCGGCAACAAACACGGAAGCGGCTTCGTTGCCTCTTGCTGCTGCAGCTGCGAGGAGCTTCGCTTTCTCACAATGCACGTCACGACAATTTTCCGAAAATACCCAAGTGACCTACCGGCTCTGTTTGTAAAGAAATGCACTGTTTATGGTGGAGTACACTTCAAAATTGTTCACCGTGAGGGAAGAGATTCAGGTGCGTAATCACGGAAAGACAGATTCGTGATACTTAGGTTATGACTCAGGTTTTACCGATTTGATGAAAAATTGGTGACGAAAGTCACATATAGCTTTAAGGTCTCACCATCTTCTTGGTTTTGCTTTTTTGTTTTCATTTGAACAGTTAAATTATGGGTGAAAATTGTGTTGAAACTCTAACCCATTGAAGATGTAATGAGTAAAATATTACTGAAAATTGATTAGTAATGCCTTACACTACTGCATTACAGCAAAAAAATAATAATGTTACTGTAATTCATTACTTTTGTAATGTGTTACTCCCAACATTGGTTGTGACACATTTAAGATCCGTAGATGGTTTTGGTCAGTGTCAGCTGTTCAGATCTTTGAGGGTCAAGGAAACAAAGCAGGCCTACACTGAAAAAAACAAATCTGTTGGATTTACATAAAAAAAAGTATGGACATTGGTTGCACACAATAAAATCATGTTATGCCAATATAAATATTGCACATAAAAAACCATGTTACACCATAATGAATATTTCCTTTTCACTACTTCTAAAAATTTTACATTAGACAAATACAATTTTATCATGCAATTTTCCACAATTTGTTCACATTTAACAAACAATAAAATCATGTTTTAGCAGCAGTTATTTCATTGAAATATAGATAATTTTAATAGATTGAAATAACCCTAACCCATACTAAAAATGCAATTGCAGATGATTTTTATGTCCAAAAAAGCATATTCTGCCAATATTTTCTGCAAGAACCACATGCATTATTACAATTCATCAGACACAGGACACTGAACACAAATTTAAGGTTCAACCCTTTCATTAATTCAACTAAAAAAATATATCTTTACAGCAGTGCAAAAAGTTAAATCTCTTTAACTTTTTGCATTTACAATTACCTGAGCACTGATGAAACTGAGCATTTCTTAAGGCCATTTTTCTAACACTCCCTGAGCGTATTAAAGTGCTCTCTATGACGCCCTGTTTACGGTGCTCTCTAACAAGACGAAATAAACGAAATGAGGGGCTTACTATTTTTGGGGGAAACAGAACAAAACAGAAACAGCAGCAAAACAAGCAGCAGGATGCCACGTAAAGTCACTCTTAAGAAAAACAGGAAAACATTTTTAAAGTACCATCTCTACTCAAAGAGTCGGATCTTCAAGGCCTGAACCCTTTTTGACAGTACTTTGCCTTCCAACTCCATTCCAACTTTCTGGATTACCTCAAAGGTGGATCTGAGATGAGGAGGGAAGTCCAGGTTTAAGTTGTAAGTAAGGCCAAACAGCATGGCAACCGCCACTCCGACACCTGTTAGGTCAACCACCACGGCCTGGCCTGGCAGATTAAAAAGCTCTGCTCTGCGAAAACAACAATTTTGAAGTGATGTCTCCCACTTCCTAACGTTAATTTGTTAGAGTAAATTAAATTTACCTCATGCAGGTGACTCCAAGGTGAAGGTGCTTGCAGCATCAGTGGTAAAATGGCAGATTCCAACGTATCCCCTCGGGGAATACTTGTCGGCAGACGGGGTTTCACGCTGTTTAAATTAAGGGGTGGGGGCAAAACATAACTATTTCATTTGGTATCAACATGATTTAGATATGTTGATGTAACACCGCTAAAAATTAAGTGTGATCTCCAAGATTGGCATATGTTTCAAAGAAAAACATAAGTTGTTCATGTTATTTATACCAGCTTAATATTTGTAAATTGAACAACCCCACTTCTCCCCTTTTTTCAGTGTAGTTTAATACAGAAAGAGTCTGTTTTAATCAGTCTTTTTCTTAAGGTTGGCAGTACAGTGCGGATGACGTGCAGCAAAAGACCAGGGCCAAGTATCAAACCTCGGTCTTTGCAGGAAGGCCTCGGTCTATGTGAAACATACACCACTGGTGAACCAACAGCGACCCTGTAGGTTCAACCAAACCATGAAACCGAACTGATTTTGGATCAGCGTCTTGTGTTTTGAAGTTGTCTCTGGGAAAAGAAAATGTCTTCCAGTTCTTGTACTTACAATCGCACACAGGTCGGCCGAGCTGCTCCGTCATGCGTCGCTTACTGGACAAAACAAGCCTCCTGATGCGGATGTTTGACTTTATCAGTGCGAGCTCCGACCGTCGCCATCACTCCTCACCTGTGACACCACGTAGCGGGTTCATTTAAGGGTGCACGTGCTCGAACAAGAGTTAAAGCGACTCAACGGCCAGCACGGGAGGAGGAGAATGGGAGATTAAAAAGGACTGTCATATCATGTGTTACTACTGTTAAAATGTCACCCTTTGTAGAGTCGCTCTCCTCGCCTCTGTTTGTCTGTGTATTATCACTGGAGTGTGTGGGCATGTGGTAAAAGAAGCGCTTTATTCACTGTTGTTTCAGTTTGAGATTTCGAGCCTCTAGAAAAACACGTGCACAGCGAGGTGCACAACCCGAAGTGGTCTTATAAAACCATCTGTTGATGCTGAGGTAAACTTCATTATGTGAAATTAAAAACTGTGCAGACCAAATTAGGAGGACTTCTTGCTGTGTGTTATGCTGTATTGAATAAATATTTGTCTGTGGAATTTAATTAAAATGAAACGAACTAATCTGCTTGGTTCTTTGGTCTGCTGTCATCTTGTACGTAAGTAAATGTTTTTAACCCTTAAGGAAACAGTGTGAAATTTGTAGCAGTGCCCAAATAATATTTAACCATCCTTAAGTGATTTATCACCATTTATTGTATATTATCTTCTGTATTTTGTGTTTTGTTTTTGGCAGTGAAAATAAGGTACTTTCCTACATTTCATTTACTAATCATGTAGATGTTCATAAAACAGAGTAAAGCTGAGGGTAATTAAATCAAAAATAGAGAAAACTGAAGAAAAAATTACTTTTTCGGTCAAATCGATCATTAATGGATTGTTAACCCAGCGTGTCCATCCGCCGTCACTGATTCAACTCCGTGGGTGTTTCCACGTTCACTGCCGCGCCTCTGAACATCCAAATGGATCACATGACCATGAAACGATGAAGAACTGTATTTTACACCAATTATTTACATGTATTGATAGGATTAGTGGATCAACAGGCATTAAACAGTTTAGCTCAGTAGATAGTGGATGTTTCGCTCTTTATGGGTTAAATTTTACTTAGACTTTTTCAGGTGAAATGGAAACAGACGATTATATTTAATCTATATGTGGTGTTAAAGTTTGCAAAAATTGCTGTGAGATGTGAGTAGCTTTTAGGTACTGACATTTTTATTTCTGTTTACCACTCTTTCATATCCTTTTTATTTCAGTTCAGAAACATATGCTGGTGGCTTTGGATATTTACTTTCTTTGCTGAGCAGGGCTGCATTTTCTTTTGTTAGGGGAGAAAAGGCTTCCTCACTAAACCAGTGGTGGAGGAAGTACTGAAGCTTAGTACTGAAGTAAAAGTACAAATATCCTACAATACGTATATTTAAGTAAAAGAAGAAGTACTACATCAGCAATCTTAATAATCAAGTACAAAGTTCTTTTAAATTGACTTTAAAGTATTTTTTTAGTAAAAGTACTCGCTCAGTGGGTTGTGTCAGTGTCTGGGCTGAAAGTAGATAAACTGACTTCTGCCTCTGCCCATGTCACTGCTGAAAGAATTACAACCATCTATACAGCGCAAGTGAATTTTAAAGGTTGGTGTACTTAGTGTTCGTGGTCTCTGCAATATTTTACGTCAGTGTTTTTCAACCTAGGGGTTGTGACCCCATGTGGGGTCACTTGGAATTCAAATGAGGTTGCCTGAAATTTCTAGTAATTAATAATAATAAAAAAAATTACTAACAAAAATAATTTTTAGTGATTCAACATATATTTAATTAAAACACTACACTCTTTTCCTAATAAAACTGCAGTTCAAATAAAATGCAGGATATAATATCTGAGAGGGCGTATCTTGATTGACCTGATCATGTGACCGTGTGCGTTACTACGCTTCAACCTGCCCGGACAGTCGCAGTCAGAAAACTGGAACAAACAGAGAATGGAAAGATTTCTTCACCTGCCTGACCCCGCTAAGACATCTATAAAAGAAACTGAGAAGCAAACACCAAAAAGGTACATTATATACATTATATAGCCTAAATGTCCCCTAAAATTAATGTTTATTTGCAACATAGTATAGCAAACTATTACATGATCAAAAACAAATACATTTAACTAAAGAAAAAAAAGTCTGTTTTGAAAATCTGGGATTGCCAGAAATTTGTGATGTTAAAATGGGGTCATGAGTCAAAAGTTTTGGGAACCACTGCTGTACGTACTCTGACTTACATTTCTGTGGATGACAAGTTATCTCCTATGTATTACCCACTAATTTACCATGAAGTTAAACCAGTTAAAACATGATATATCTTTATCTCATTTATTTACTTGCAGAACTATGAACTATTCCAAACATTGCGCTCTGTTCAGAGCAGTATGCGCAGCATTTTTCAGACCTAAAAAAAAAAAAAAAAAAATATATATATATATATATGTGTGTGTGTGTGTGTATATCACTGCACTACATACTAATGATACACTCAAAAAATGCTAAATGTGCACAAATCTCTGAAATTTTGAAGTTTGCTAATCCTATTACTGTCTCTTTTCTGTTACTGTTACTTCCACAGTTTTCTTAGTCGTGCAGAAACCAGATTACAGTTTAGTATTTTGATAGAACTGCACTGATTTAGGATCCAAACTGACCAATAATAATGGACAGGAGGATGGATGTGACTGACTATTAGTGCAGCTTCAGCCTTTACTTAAGTCCATTTCTGCTGGTGATCAAATCTGGTGATGTCCAATTTTTCTGCATTGTCCACATTTATACCCTGCACTGAACAATACAGTAAAAACACACCAGAGACGTGTCCAAGATACATTTTTCGTAGTCCATCTTTAGAACGTTGTCGTTTCACCACAGTTGTGACCTACATGACATCTGGTAAGTATAACAACATCTGGATTCTCTAAGCACCAAGTCCATAGGAATTCTTTCCATTTTTCCTTAACCCCATGACATTTTCCTTAAGGTATTTTTTTGGACTTTAAACACACCCCAATTTTCCCTAGTAGGATGATAAAATTAGCCTTGGCCTTTAACCCTTATCCCTTTAACCTCTGACGTGTCTGTGGTGAGTGTTCTGAATGTCTGATTTATTTTAAATATTCATAAAAATTCAACCGTTTGCTCAATAAGAACAATTTCAAAAATGTGCTGATAAAATAGACCTTTTGCTTTCCGTAGACATCTGAGCATGCTCAGTGCACCCCCTGCCGCCTGTGTAATGTGGGGCAAAACACAGACCAGTGAGTGAGACCAACTCGCTATAAAAATAGAGGATTTGGGCTTTATTTTACACCATTTTCCTTGCCAGTTTTTATTTTTACTGTTGTTTGCAGCGTTGTGATGATTTTCCTTTGTTTTTTAAAAAATGGCTTTTACTGAGTTTTGACCATGTAACTGCTTTTTGGAGTTCAGCCAGGTGTTAAAAAGCTGCTGGACTGATTTAGAGAAAAAAAAGAAAAAAAGAAAAAAAAAAACATCCCAAAACTGGGTCAAAATTCAAATCCTTGTTGTTTTGTGTGTTCCAGTTCACAGTTTATATTCAACATCTTAAATCTCTTATTGACGTTGTCACATCTCTGTCTCTCTGTGGCTCCTCCCTCCCTCACTTAGCCACACCCACCTCATCAGCTCAGCTGGTCATCTGTAAACACAGCCACAATTCATCAGGCTGCCTGGATACAGAGTCAGCCAAAATAATGCATACGCACATCAGGAAAAGAAAAACTTGCAAAAACATTTAATTTTCATAAGTACTGTAATGTCTGATCAAATTACAATAACACTGTGTACTGTTGTACGTTTTCCCAACAGATGGCATTACCCTCATGAACGTAGCATCAACGAGTGACGTCCACAACATGGCGGCGGTACGGTTGTCAATTGAGGCACATAAGATCATTTTAAAGTTGTACATCAAATTCAAGAATGCGGTTGAAGTCCAAAGACAATGGAGGTGTGAGTTTGGCTCAGAACCTCCTACACGGCTGATACTGTCACAGATTCGTGGTAAGTTCGAAACACATGGTACCGTGTGTGACCTGCATGAAGGAAAATTCGGCAGACCTCGTACAGCAACAAGTCCTGCTTCCTCTGCACTGGTGTTGGAACAGTTCACACGCTCACCACAGAAGTCTACTGCACAATGCGCAATCCCATTGGACACTTTAGCCAACGTTTCCCAAGCAGTAGTTCGCTGTACACATAAATGTCTGGAAGCCAATGGCCACCACTTCGAGCACCTCTTGTAATTGTAGAGGCCAAAGGTAACTTGTATTAATCTTGTGATGTCTGAATAAATTCGGTATTGAAATATTTATGCACATTTTTCTTTCCTTGATGTGTGTATACATTATTTTGGCTGACTGTATATTGACTCCTCTGCTCTCAGTTCTTTGCCAGGTTGAAACATCCAAACAGGACTCCGTATGCATTGTAATATGCCAGAAACCGTTAGACACGCAGTCATAGTATGCAACTGTTTCAGGGAAGAGCGGCAGGAACTGCAAAACCACATGACTAAAATAAAACAGGACATGACATTAGGGAACTTGTTAGTAAAACTGTCACGCACAGGGTCCAGGGCTTTAATTACGGTAGATAGACATCTGATCTGACTGAGCTTGAACTGTTTTGCAAAGAAGAATGGGCAAAAAATTTCAGTCTCTAGAGGTGCAAAGCTGGTAGAGACATCGCAAAAGACTTGCAGCAGTAATTGCAGCAAAGGGTAGTTACACAAAGTATTGACTCAGGGGGGCTGAATACTTTCGCACACTGCACTCAGTTTTTTATTTGTAAAAAAAAAAATAAAATAAAATAAAATCATGTATCATTTTCTTTCTGCTTCACAACTGTATGCCACTTCATGCTGATCTTTCACATAAAATTCCAGTAAATATATTTATGTTTGTGGTTGTAATGTGACAAAATGTGGAAAAGGTTAAGGGGTATGAATACTTTTGCAAGCCACCGTACACAAGATATACTTTATTGATATCCCAAGGGGGGAAATTCAAGTGTGTACAGCAGCACAAGACAGTATGTGTTGATACAAAAGAAAAAGAAAAATATAAACAATGTAAACAAGTTTGTTAAAGTGGCTAAACTGACAGAAAAAAAAAAAATAGCAATAATAATCATGATAAAGTAGCAAGCATGCAGTAGGTGACTTTAGATGCCACCACAATAAAATTACACAATACAGGACAACACACAATGGAGTCACTCCCTTCCCAACACAAATGACAAAGGTCCTATAGGGCAGTACACAAGTTAATTACTATAATGGCAATAAGCATTAAAAGATAAACTAGAAAAGCACTGGGAGAGCGCAGCCCCCCCCCCGCGCTATGATTAATTTACTCCTAAAATTAATTCCTGGACCTTGAAAAACCCATACATAGAATTGGATTCACATTAATATTATCTATATTGTGGAGTTCTATTTGCATATGTTGAAACTGGCCCTATCTCGCAATGATAAAGAATCCTTCAAACAAAGTCCTGGATCCAGACGGTGATCTGGATCACCACTGAAGTTTTATTTGTTCCTTGTGCCAGTATCAACATTTCATCAAAATCCTTCCACAACTTTGTGAGTTATCTTGCTAACAGACAAACAAACTCAGATGAAAACATAACCTAATAAATAATCATTTATTTAAAAAAATTGTAGATATCAGCCAAGTGAATTCAGATTCCTAATAGCCACAGGAATAAAGGAATCTCTAGCATGTCCTGTTCTTGGCTGAGGAAGCCTAAAACGGCGACCAGAGGTGAGCAAATTAAACTCCCCAAAAAGTAGGTGATCATTGTAGTTTGAAATGTGTTTGGCCTTACCACTGACCTGTTTAACATGTACAGTTGTGCTCATAAGTTTACATACCCCAGCAGAATGTGTGATTCTTTAGCCATTTTTCAGAGAAAAAGTCTTTTCACCAGTCTAGCTAGTTAGATAGATAGATTTATTTATCCCTGAAGGGAAATTCAGTTGTCACAGTACTGTGGTACGAATACAATAACAAATCCAATATCACAAAATACTTAAATACAGAAAAATACGAAAAAAATATTAATAAAATATAAGTAAAATAAAAATAAAAATATAGAGTGGAACAATTGGCCAATTTTGGCCAATTCAACACGTGTAATCGGCCACTACCAGTCTTTCAGTTGGACCAATCTGATAGGTGGAGGGATAGCCCTTGACTAGTGAATCAGTGAACAACAAGTTTGCATGTGAATACAGCTATGATGAGGTACAGTTGTGCTCATAAGTTTACATACCCCTGCAGAATTTGACTTTTTTTTTTGTCAATTTTTCAGAGAATATGAATGATAATACAAAAACGTTTCTTTCACTCGTGGCTAGTGGTTTGGTGAATCCATTTATT
>JAPQRP010000012.1:1618638-1642625 GCA_037367295.1 Apogon hyalosoma | reverse complement strand
TCATATCTCACTGAAAAGTTACTCTTTAGGTGATTATGTCTTATTTTAAGTGTGATGAGATATTTTGACTAGAAATGGAAAAAAATACACTTGACAAGATTTAGAGAAAATGACCTAATTTCTCCCCTTTTTATTTATTTGAATGCATTTGCACCGATTTATTTTGAAAAACATTTATTTTGAAAAGCGGAACTGTGGTCCTGTGTCTCTCAACCTAATCTTCCTGTTTTCATGGTCACGTTTGGTGATAATCGCCTTCTATTTGTTGTTAAGAGTATTAGTCCCGCCTTCCGAAACGCGCGTTAGTTTCTAGTTCTACGTGAACGGGAAAAGGCTGGTGGACGACCCGCGTTGAAATATATCGTATATTGGTGAGTTTTGATTCAGAAAAGTGTTTTAAACATATATTTGCGCTATCCAAATGCTAAGTGGAAATATGTATTTTGTTAAGTTGATGGGAGCACGAGCTAGTGAGGCCGTGCTCGTGCCGTTGCCTCGTCGGTGAGTTAGGACCGTGTGCTTGCTAACGGAACATGCTAGCGTCATGCTGATATTAGCATTATGCTAAAGCTAATCGCGAGTGGACGTTTTCTGTTTAAAAGTCATGAAAAGGCTATTTCTGTTTAATGTATGGTTTTCCTAAATGAGATTTAAGTTCACAAAAGTATCTTTTGTTCCTTTTTGCACTATTTTTGGTCAAATGTAATGTTTACTTCAATGCTAAATGTCTTAATTAGATGGGTTACCTAGTGAAAGTGAAATATTATTTTGATATACAGTTGAGGTGTTTGGTTGAATCTTTTTATTAACTGGTAGTTTTATGTTGTTAGGATTCCTTTGTTTCATTAGACTCTCTGGTCCACTGAATTCCTTTGTTTTGCTGGTGGGTGATGGGATTCTTGAGGTAGGATAGGTCACACCTTGGTTTACACAGCAAAGTGGCAGATTTATTATGCCCAAAAGGATTGTAAACCACAGAAAACAAGATGTAAAAACACAGTCAGTAAATACATCTGGTTGACTTAGAAGCAGAAAAACCAGCCTATTGTTGGTGACCTTACCTACTTATCTTAAAAAGGGTGTCAGCCCATAGATTGAGGAGGAGTTTAAAAGGATTATAAAAGTGATTTGTCATGACAATATCAGGGCCATTTGATTCTCCTCTGGGGGGTTGAATGGTCCTCAGCTGCATGATGCTTTGTTTGTGGGTCTTCAGCTGAGTTTTGTGCCTTGTTTGTGATCAGATGAAGTCAATTTATTAAATTTATAAAAATGAGAACTAAAAGAATCCGGACTAATTCCTGGAGCTGCTAACAAAAGCTTACATCAATTCCTATGTAATGCTAAACCTAGTAGCCCAGATAGGGTTTTACTGACACAAGGGATGACTTTAAAAGATGATTGATGATTTACAAAGGTTTAAAAAATGGTTAAACAGCCAATAATTTCATTGGTTTGAAATATTAATTACAATTCCATGGGTAAATAATACGCAATAATATAAAGAGAAATGCATTTGTTTTACATAGGTTAAAATAATATCATGTATAACAAGAGATATTTTGAGTTAAAAGCATACATGTAAAACATTACGGTGTACTGTTCCAATGGTAATATGATTTCAGAAAAGAAGATAAAAACTAAGCAATAGCTATTGGAAGAGAATTGAAGAATGGACTTTATCTAGCTCTATACAATTATACCATTATTGTTGTGCAGGCTATGTTTTTTGTTGTTGCTGATAAAGAAAACCTTGGATTGGACTCCTGGATTTCTCTGTGGATGGAGATGGTGAACCTGTGCCCAGAAGTGAACCAAATCCTCAATTGAAGAACATCATTCTTCTCTTCAGTGTGGAAACACCAAAGTGGTAAGAACTCAAACTACCACCTGACTTGAAAAGAATCTTGACTAACCGACTAAAAAGGACAAACTAAAATACTGAGCTCAGTTGGACTTTTATGGGTTTTATTTCTTTGTATGTGAGCTTGTTATTGTCATTGCTAAATTGTTATCTGTTTTATATTTCTATTTTTATATTTTCATTTTCTTTTTTTTATTTTTTTTTTTTTTTTTTTTTTTTTTTTACAAAATAATTATTCCCGTTCTTGCTGATTTCCTGCCTCCAGCCGTTTCATTTCATTCTCACTTTATTTCCTATTGTAATCCTTCCAAACCATGTAACTGGTCTATACTTCTGAATTATCCTAATCTACTAAACGTGAGTATGTGTTGTAGATAACTTTGTAAGTAACTTTATGAGTACATTTTGCGATGCACATTGTGTTTGGGTGGAAAACGTTCATGACACGTTAGTCTAGTTCATGCGGGTGTGACCATTTTGTCGTATATATCCCTAAACTAGTTTCCAAAGTATTCCTGTCTAATGCTGTCGCTGAATTGTTATACTTATTGGTTGGTAGGTTAGTAAGGCTATGTTCAGACTGCAGGCAAATGTGGCCCAAATCCATTTTTTTTGCCCATATGTGACCTGTAACCACTTTGTTAAAGACAGTTTGAACAACACAAATCCAACCCAGGCCACTTTCATATTTGATCCAAAATCCTATACGCATCTGAAATTTTGCAATGCGACTTCAGTTTGAACGGCCAGGTCGCATTTATCCAACCTTTACGACATTGAAATACGTCAAACATCACAATTCTGTATCCCAGGTGAAGAAGCGGCGGGAAGTACATACTTTATTCCGTAAACACAGTGCGTACTTGCGTGGTCACATGTTAAATCAGGACCTCTTTTGCGCATGCGGGTCACTTCAGGGTCGCATTCAGTTCATACTCAAAACTGATAGAAGTCACATTTAATGTGTAATATGAACAAGCACACAAAAAACTTGGATTTCACCATAAAATCTGAATTGTGCATTAAGATCTGCTGTCTGAACGTAGCGTTTGTGTCATGTTAATGTGCCCTTTTTCAACCAATCTTTTAAGCTTGCCCTAGCATAGCCATTTCACAACTGACTTCATGTATGCTAATGGAGTGTGTTAATTGAATGTTCAATATGAGGTAAAAATGAGTTTTGAGGCAGACATGCTAATATTCTGAGTGTGCACCTACACATTCAAGTATAATCCTTTGAAGAGGAAACACTGCTGAATAACTTTGACTGTTTCTTCTGTTTCAGGGGTATAACACAACATGGTGGATTCTGGATTTTCTTGGTTGTTGAAGTAAGTAGAGGATTGGGACAGGCCCTGTCAGGTAAGTAGTAGGACTGAGGACAGCTTGAATGGGCAGGACATCAGTGCTCAAATGGGGAGAGTAGTCAAACAAATTCACTGTGTGAAGGAATGGCAGGTGGCTTATCAAGAAGGCAGGTATGTGTCACTACACAGATGAGCGACAAAGTGGAGGAAACACAAAAGGAAGAGGCCAGGCTGGAGGTCGGTGCACATGTAAGCGGATCAGCAGAACACAAACACCATGGAAAAAGGAGCTCAGAGAGGCAGGATCTTATACCGCTGGATTACTCCACAGTGTCCTCTCAGAACGGCCGGGAAATGGGTCAGGAACAAAGCTGGTAGTAAGTCAAAGTGACGGTCTAGTAAACAGAGGTGAGCAGTGACGGGCTGGTTCTTACACTAGGGTGGGGCGTATCGGTCTAAATTTGGATAGTATTGATATCAAGGTGATTGTCAGTATTGGATCAATGCTGGTGTGATGAGATCTGTACTTTTGTTGCCGGTTCTCTTCTCTACGTCTTGCAAATTTCTCCAATTTCTTCAGAGTTCATGCGAGCACAGCGTTTTAAACAAAAACAAGCTGAGGAATGTTGTTAAAATGTGCCAAAAAAACAATTGGCACTGGCTTGAATCATCTGGATCATCTGTATCAAGCCAGAACCACTCAGAGGGCGAAGGCCATTTTGACAAATCCTCACCATCCTCTTCATGCAGTTTCAGCTTGAGGATTTTCTAAATCTGAATAGATTTTATCTGTTTCAGACCCCACACGTGAAAACAAAAAAAAAAAAAAAATCAGGCATTTGAACAGTTTTGAACGTACTGTGCGGTGTGCTCCGATAATCTGAACACAGTACACCACGCACATAACGATTGTGTCCCACCACTGATCTAGAATCGAGTCCTTCAAGCCAGAAGTCTTGCGTGATCTAACAAAAGCGAAGAAGAAGAAACAAAGCATGACTCAGGAGCAGAGTCCTGTCCCCCCCCCAAAAAAAAAAAAAAAAAGATTTTTTGCATGTACAAGCCTGGGTAAAATTAAACGAATGCAGGTTGGTTGGGCTCTCTCTCTCTCTCTCTGCCCATTGTTTTGCTGTTATACGTTGTTAATAATCATAAAAATATTTGTGAAATCTTTGCCCTGTATTTTATCATAATCAGTTAACTAAAGGCAAAATCAGAAAATTAAGATAAGATATGCCTTTATTAGTCCCACAAGGGGAAATTCCAGGTTTACAGCAGCAAAGCACATTCAGTGATCGAGACATTTCAAGTTAACAGTATCGGTATCAGCAATATTAGCCCTGTATTTACTTGGTATCAGATCGATACCAAAATTCCCAGTATCATCCGCCCTTATCTTACACCGAGAATGATTGTCTGATGAGCTATAGTGAACAGTCACCAGGAAAAGCGGTGAAACCAGCAGGGTGTCGGTAGAACAGAGGGATGAATGGAGCAGAATGACAGAAATTACAACTCAATCAGTTTATCAGTCTGTTTCACATTCTCAGAGTTTTCCCAAATGACACCATCCGTCTTCAGTCTGAAGTCTTTATCATAAAGCAAGAGGATATGTGTCTGTACCAAGACTCCGCAAAGCATAACAATCATACTAAACAGTGATGACAGTGGCTATCGGCCTCTACTTAGGAGCAGGACTAAAGGCCTATTTATGCTTTTTTTGTTTCGGGTTTGCCCCCCCCCACCACCACCACACACACACACACACACACAACTCAAGACAACTTTATGTTTAATTACAGCCTGTCTTTAAATATGAATCTCAAACTTTATATTCACATGTTCATCCACCCCTTGCTTGTTCACATATACATAGGAGGAGGGATCATATAGACAAAAGTGTACAGAGACAGGACAAGACAGTGGGACAAAACGCACATAAGACAAGACAGTGGAACAAAACACACAAGACAAAACACCTATAAGACAAGACAGTGGAACAAAACACACAAGACAAGACAGACATAAGACAAGACAGTGGGACAAAACGCACATAAGACAAGACAGTGGGAAAAGACAGTGGGACAAAACACAGGACAAGATAGTGGGATAAAACACAAGACAGACATAAGACAAGACAGTGGGACAAAACGCACATAAGACAAGACAGTGGGAAAAGACAGTGGGACAAGATAGTGGGATAAAACACAAGACAAAACACATAAGACAAGGCAGTGGGACAAAACACAAAAGACAAAACACACATAAGACAAGACAGTGGGACAAAACACATAAGACTAGACTTTCTGACAAACCAGCTAAGTGGTTGCTGTTCAAAATGTAACAAAACGTGAAAGACATGACAACACGCAAGACAAGATAAAAACAGATACTAATTATATATTCATCATTATACAGTGGTGTGTGTAAAGAAAACTAAAGATAGAAAAAACAAAGGAGTTGGTAACAACAATAAATGCAGAAGGGGAAAAAAATATATAA
This sequence comes from Apogon hyalosoma, assembly GCA_037367295.1. NCBI lineage: Eukaryota > Metazoa > Chordata > Actinopteri > Kurtiformes > Apogonidae > Apogon > Apogon hyalosoma. The sequence continues at coordinate 1,636,952 of JAPQRP010000012.1, read as the reverse complement.
CAGTGGTAATATTAGTGATAATATTAGCATAATAAATCATATTGAACTGGAATTCATAACCAATAACGCTAATAACAGCCAGATAAAGGGTGTTGGTAGAACTTGCTAATAATGTTATGGTTGTACAAGGGGTGCGTCTTACAGAGACAAAATGGTCATTGGTTTTAAGGCAAATTGCAAAGTAAAGACAAAAGCAAAAGAATAAATAAATAAATGGGAGGTGGTGATTTAGGAAATTAATTGCAAAAAAAAGACTATAACAAAGATAATGTTTTTTAAGTGAGGGTGAAAAGCGGGATCGTGTCTGTAGAAAGTTGAGAGCGGACCAAACAGAAAGGGGCTCTACTGCTGGGTGTTGCGTGATTGTGGCTTGGTTTAGGTTTTCCAGTGAGATGTGTTTTAAAAGGGGGAGGAGAGAAGGAGAAAGCGGAGGGGGAAGAAAAAGGGAAGGGAAGAAAGTGGTGAAGACCCCCACAGGAGAACACCAACAATACCAATAATAACCGTGGTTACCAAAATCAGAACCCTTTATGTTCTTCACTAAATACGCATACATACATATACAGACACAGTGTTCTGTCTGTTCTTTGCATTCATTATGTCTGTATTTCTGTTCGTCCTCTGGGAGTGTGCCGATACAAACCCAAATGGTTGGAAGCGGTTGAAATTTGAAGACAAATCATTTCCAGAAATGCGACTGATTTGGTGAAAGGCTATCGACATTCACAACTACCCTTCTCAATATCAGTATTAGTAATACCAAGGGGTGTGCGATCTGACAATATTAGATTGTGGAAGATTAGAACATGTTGATGATCCGACAAAGCAGAGAGATCATGGAATTGTCTATAATATGATGTAGTCACAACACATTTTTATTTGATGCGCACATACAAAAATCTGCATGTAACATGGTAAAAAGGACATTGAAACTACACACTACTATTTTTTTGGATTTTTTTTTTTTTAAATTCTCACTGGTATGGTTTGGGAATTGAAGTAAATAGGCAGAATGTTTAACAAAAATGACCACTGTTGCAAAATCACTCGTGAATTATTTGTGTTTAAATGGGTAGGTTCCACATGTAACGCGAGTGGACATGATGGATTACACACAAAACCTGAAATGAGACTGAGATTCATGAAAAACCTGGATTAGAAAAACCACTAGGATCGACAAATTTAACAGTGCCTTTTTTTATAGTGTTATATAAGACCATTTACAGTCATGTTTTCAGATCAAAGGCACTGACACCTAGGTAACTTTTCCTGTCCCAATTTTGGTCCTATTTTTAGCCCCAATATTGGATTAAAAATTCATTAATTTTGGGATGGCTCAGAGCAAGAGTAGAATCTTTTTTGCATTTATCTGAGGTCATCATTAGATACATCCTGGGGGGAAATATGTCTAAATTCTCTCTTTATTATTGGGTCTAAAAAGCTGGCTAAGTGCAAGATACCAAAATAAACCCAGTTTCATAGAAAGACCCAACTAGTCATTTTTTAACTGTGTGGGCGTGGTCAAGGGCGTCAGAGATGGACTTCCCACTACTTTTTGATTCATAACTTTTGAACCAGACTAGTTTCAAACAGTTATTACACATAATTGTAAAGGCCTTAATGCCATCTTAAACATACTCAAAGGGTAAAATTTTGTTTTAAATATTTTTAAATGACAAATACCAAAAACTACTGCATCACGGATGGACAAAAAAATGAACGTCAATTTTTTGCAAGAATTACAAAGTTCTCCAAAGTGAAGTTCCTCTGACATTTTCATCCTCAAATGTATTCAGTTTATACCTTAAACCCTGTATTTTACAACCTAATAATTGGTTAGAGGATAAAAATATTTGATCATATCTAAATAAGAAGTTTTGGAAAAAGGCAGTGTCACAGATGGACAACAAAAGCAAATATCAAATTAAACATTTTTTATTTCAATTATCAATATCATAATTTTTTTTTTTACAATATGTATTTACAACATACAAATAATATTAACATTATATTCAAATGTATTTTGCATAGCTATATGCATTAATACATTTTAAACACTGTGTTTATAATATGACATCAATAATAAAGTAGTCAAATATCAGTGTATTTAGAATAAATTTAGTATATTTATAGAGTTTATAAATGAACCCAGAATGACGGCACAAAACTTTGTCACTTTACAAGCATTCTCAAAAAACTCCTCAATTTTTTTTTCCACAAGTTTTCTCTTATTTCAAAATACGTTTTCCTGAAAATACAGTATAAGTAATTACGTACCCAAAAATAGAAGTTTGGTGTAGATTAGTGTAATTTTATTTTTTGACCTCGTTAACCTTCCTTTGACTTCGCACTTGTGCTTTCTTTTACATGTCAGTTTAAACATTTCTACAACATCCTTAGCAGAGAGGAAAATGTGCCACTGCATCAAGGCTAATACCAAACATGGGGGAAAAAAAAGGAAACAGACTCAGGAACAGTATGTTTGATGGTAGTCCAAGTGCAAAATGCATTTCTTTTGAAAAAGTTGGCATTTCTGGAAAAAGTCTCAAGAGAGTTGGAGAGTAATCTACCACCTGGCAGACGTAATATTCAGCTACCATGTGACATTTTTTGGAAGGAAAATGAGGCCTTGGTCAGGAATATAAAATATACCACAGAGAATCCAACCTACAGCTGTTACTGTTGGTGTATTTCCACTTGACTTTACTATCTTAGAGTCCAGCGCTGCACTGCTCTATTGGCAGTACTGTGGAAAAAGTGGGTGTTTTTACTGGAAATCAATACCTAGGTTGTCTGCACCTTCAGCACAAAATACACTTACATCCAGTGCAGAGTGATTCATCTATTACATACTATTGAACTCTATCAAGAGTTAAACTGGGTAGTGTGCTGTTTCTCCATCTTGCTCTTTTTAAAGCAAATAAAGCTCACCTTGGCAGCTAAAGAAGCCACTGTAAGTAGGCCAGAAAATACATGAAATCCAATTCAAAACCATTTGTTTGAAATTGTCAGTTTGAGTTTTTACAAAGATCTTATCTTGCTTACGTGGAGCATAATTGCACTGTCTTGGGTCTTCTCCCAGTCATAATTTCAGAGTTTCCAGATTTTCAAAAGGAAGGAAAATGATAGACCTACTGTGTCAGTCTGGAAAGATGAATGATTTATATCTGCTCGTAAAAGAGACAGATCTAGGGAGGGAAGGAGCTGTTAATGGGTTTATGGTACATATATGTAAGAGCTGCCATGGGACAAATGCAACAAAGCGTTAACTTTTTAACCCATGAAGACCCAAACATCCATCACTGACCAAAAGCATCTATTGTTGTAAACTGTTTAATACCTGTTGATCCATTAATCCTATCAATACATGTAAATAATTGCTGTAAAATGCAGTTTGTCATGTTTTCATGATCATCAGATATGACCCATTTGGACATTCAGAGGCTTTGTAGTTACCATGGAAACACCATCACCTTCTACAACATTGATTCACCAGTAAAACCCCTGGAGTTGGAGCAATGACAGTGGATGGAAATGCTTGGTTTATGTTCAGTTAATGAGAGATTTTACTGCAGAAGTCCCTTTTTTTTTTTTTTGCAGTTTTCTCTGTTTTAGATGTAATAACCCTCAACTTTGATCTGAGCTTTTCTGAACATTTTCATGATCAGTTAATTAAATGCAAGGAAATATCTGATGTATTCAGATAAAATGCAAAATGCAGAGGATAATATTATAATAAATGGCAATAAATCACTTAAGAAAGGTAAGATATAGGGAAGTGATGCAAAAGTAGCACTGTGTCTTTATGGGTTAAATTAGGGTTATATTTGAACCATGTATTATTAATATACCCAACTCAACAGCAAGGGGAAGTCATGTACCAAAACCACCAATGAATCACCCATCTGTATTATGGTATCATCAGTTTTTCTCCTTCAAAGCTTTCTTCTTTCTTCTTGACATTTGTTTTTGATGTGTGTACTGCTGGCTGTACAATAGTTTGCCCCTAGGGGGTAATTAGGCACCTTGACCCTCAAACTAAAATTCATTGCTGGTTTTATTGATTGTCAATCAAACATGGGCCTCACCATTAGACACTGGCAGAACAACTCTCTCCTCCCTCTAGTGGTCACATAAATCCTTTTCCATCTGTGAATGTATCAGTTCATATCTCCACAGTTCAATACACTGGCATCTTTGGCAGAACTTCAGACCTAAATTATATTTTAGGTGTTTTTTTTTAACCCATAGAGACCCAAACAGCCACCAGTGACACAAACTCTGTTTTAACTGGAAACCCATTTCAAATGGGGGGGGTGCTGTGAGGATCGTGCCAACAGTGATGCAAAATTAATTAGCTTTTTCAATTTATAAAAGTACATTGTTTGACTATTAATGCAATATTACTTGTGTAAGATAAAGAAATAATAAAAAAAAACACAAATTACATTAAATATTAGACAAATGCGTGACTGACTGAGCACTGACTCACTTACTCTGAGTTTTCATTAACATCTACATGATCTGTGAATTGAATATAGCAAAATACATGATTTACATAGAAAAATGCAAAATGGAGAGGATAATATTATTTTAAAAAATTGTGATAAATCAGTTAAGAAAGGTAGAAATAGAGAAAAAAAATTTGGGAACTGCCTCAAAAGTACCACTGGGTCTTTATGGGTTAATATTTTAAATTAAAAATACCACATACAGCCCCTTTAAATTGGTGTCATTTTGATGTGACTGAAAAAGTGTTTGTAAATGGTGCTTATTTAAATGCATTAGTCAAGAAAAAATAGATATAATAGCAGTGCCTTTGTATGAATGAATTAGAAATTCATTCTTACCATTTGGTCCCAGTAAGCCAAGAATTTTAGTTAGTCTTAACTTTGGCAAGCAATGTGAAAACATGTGGTTTGCATGGAATTATACAGAATGAGGTCAGAAACTGGGGAGTCACTGTCTGATTTGGGGTTTTTCCGGCTCAAATCTGCAGCTCTGTGTTTATCTTTGGAAAATATTATTAGACTTCCCCCTCTCGGAGGTCAGTGAGGTCTTATTCTCAAGAAATCTGGCATTTAATGGATGACACATGGACACAAACACACCGATATGAGCCCATGTAGACAAAAGAAGACAACTTGGTGGCGGTTCACTTCCCTCAGGAGATTTTCTTTACTGAAACAGTGAGAAAGCAGAGGTGAAGATTGAGCAGCTGTGACAGCGGGGTGGCAACTCTTTTGTTCCTGAACTAGGCTGAAGAAGAGTTTCGCTTCAATATTGACACCTCTTCCATCCTGTTATCCTGTTCTGTCCCCCTTTTCGTCTTTCGTCTCTCCAGACACAAAGCATTTCAACACTTATTTTTTTTATATTTATACTGAATGATACTCAGTCATTTATGTTGGTGTAAAAAAGTGAGTTAATTTGAGAGTTGACAAAATGTGTGTCGATATTCCCACAGTGACAATATAAGAAAAAGTGTTGTCAGAATTGAAAAAAATTCAGATGTGTCTACTATGTTAAGCATCATTCTTTTTAGAGTTGCACGGTGGAGGTGAACACATGGTACGCTAAGGACAAGTTATCAGGTCATTATGGGTGACCACTGTTGGGGAGGTTACTTTGCAATATTTTTGCTTGAATTAAAAAAAAAAAAATCTCGAATAAAGCAAAAAAAAAATATGCCAATGGAACAAATCAAAATTCTCGTTAAGATTTCTTAAAATAAGATTTTCCAGATCTATTGTCTAAAAATCAGTTCTTATATCTCACTGAAAAGTTTCTCTTTAGGTGATTATGTCTTATTTTAAATGTGATGAGATATTTAGACTAGGAATTAGAAAAATACACTTGGTAAGATTTAGACTTTTGCAGTGCTGTTTTTCTGACCTTATACTCACCTCAAGTTGCCTTTTGGAACATACATGCATACATTCGTACATATACTTGCCTGTAGAGAGGAGTTCATTACAGCCTCATATAAAATCAACAAATGTGATGATGATAAGATTAAAGCAAACTGAGGTCTGATATTGAATAGTATAATAGTATCGGTATCGGCAGGTATCCAAATTCAGGTATCAAAAAATGTGGATCGGTGCATCCCTAGTTTTACTGAATGATGGGTAAAAAGCAGAGACCAAATTTCTCTGCAGATAATAAAGCGTTAACCTTAAACAAGCTACCATATATGAAATTCGACAAGATATGGGGCCCCTTCCTCTGCGAACTCTAACCCAACACCCATCTCATTATTTACTGTATCATGCATGCTCTAAAGGCAGTAAACCAATGGTCCTTGGTTTTTCTTTTTCCTTTTTTTTAATGTTTTTGTTGGGAGTTTGATGTTTTTCTGTACTGAAAAATGTTGTCTTTACTTGACTGTGTACTGTGTCTTTTATTTTCTTTCTTTTAGATAAAATATGTCTGTCTCCGTCTGTCTGTCTGTCTACTTTATGTTGCTTAAAACAAATTTGTGCTCTGTGTGTTTAATTTAATTAGTGTGCTTTCTTTCTGGTCTTTCTTCTTACGGTAGAGGGGTATCTAGTTTTTCAAGGGTTCAATAGAAGCGATTCAGCGAGTCATCAATCTGTGAGCGATTCAGCAAGTCGATTGGTGAACAATTCAGTAACTCGCGAAGGATTCAACGAGTCATTGATTTGTGAATGATTCTTTGATTCAGCAACTCAGTTCTACTCAGCCGCTCTTTCATTCAGCAGTTCACTACCTCGACTCAGTCCATCCTTTGCCGGCAACTAGTCTCACGGTACAATCAGAGATCTTGCTGTGGAGACGACCTGCTGTTGCACGGTGCGTCACACAGCACTTCCACCTCCGACTTAAGAAGTGATTGTGACTAGTTTATGTGGTAATAAACAAAATATTAGCAAAGTGCTGCATAATCAATTCAGTTGTGTTTGTGAATTGATTCAACTCATTCACATAACCAGGGGTCTCAAACTAATTTTCTTTCAGGGGCCACATTCAGCCCGATTTATAATAATAACCTATAAATAATGACAACTCCAAATTTCTGTCTTTGTTTTAGTGCAAAAAAAAATCTCATTAAATTATGAAAATACTTGCAAAAAAGATGTGAATAATCTGAAAAAAACTTAAATTTGTTTGAAAAATGTGCAATTTTAACAATATTGTGCCTCAACTTATCATTTCCACACGTGCATTATGGGTTGGATCTACAAAGACACTAAACACTTAGTAACAGTTAAAATTGTGCTTAATTTTCTTTAGACATTTCAGGTTGTTGATATTTGTTCAGGTTATTCACATTTTATTGTTATAGGATAGTTTGTAAATGTAAATATTTTCATAATTTAATGTTATTTTTTGCACTAAAACAAAGACAAAAATTTGAAGTCGACATTATTTATAGGCATAATGTAAAATAATTTTTTTCACATCAAACTGAGAAGAAAATATGGAGTCATTATTTTTTGTAGGTTATTATCCTATTATTTTACTGTAGATCATATTGGTCTGTATGTGGAACCTGAACTAAAATGAACTAAAATGAGTGCGACAGCCTTGACTGTGGAATTTTTGCACTTTGCAAATTCATCCCACGGGCTGGATTGGAACCTTTGGCAGGCCACATTTGGCCCCCGGGCCTCATGTTTGAAACCCGACTTAAATTAATCGTGTTTTTTTTTTTTTTTGTAATGATTTGTTTGTGAATCGACCATCACTAGTATAATACAATATAAACTATGCAATATAACAAAGCCTGTCCATTCTCCCCGTCAAATAAAATTGTATTAAATAAAGTTACATTTGGTTGAAGAATGCATGTAAGTGATGGGATTAGTTTTATTTTTGGGAAACTTTCAACTTATCTTTAGAGACTTTTGCTTTGTTAGTTTCCTTTGTTTATTGCTGATCCATTTGAGAAACTTTCAACCTGTGTTTTTGTGGCAATCATTCAGTCTTCTTGTGCAGCTTCCAATTTCCGCTGTCGCACAAACAAACACAGGTCACTAGGGGTGTGTACTGGCAAGAATCTGGCGATAGGATACAAATCACAATACTAGGATCACAATACATCGCAATATATCACAATACTGTTAACAGGATGATATTTTTTGTTTCTTTTTAAAGATTATTTCGTGAAAAAATTTTAATTCCACTAGAAGTATGCACTAATAAAATATGTTTTCATCAGAACAGGATCTAATCACACAACTTTCCTCTGTTAAAACTTAAAGTGTAGGATTTGGATAAAGTTTTAACATCATTTACCAATACAAAAAATAAATAAATATAATTATGTTTTACAGACTACAAGTTGTACAAAATTTAACAAATGCTGTCGGTAAAAACACATGCAGGGCTGTCGTGGGTGTTAGTCATTTGCAACAAGTTCCATTGGAAGAGGTAGAGAAAGCAGTGGTATTCATTCAGTTATACATGTGTGTGAGAGAGATGATTAATAGTGTAATGGGCTTTTCTATCATCAATGTGAGCCAGCTAACAGGCTTTATTTTATCACTGGGAGTTACAATGATAATGGTTAGGAGAGGGTGCGTGACGGCAGATCTAAACTCACCCCCGGAATGACGACAGACTCTGCAATGTGAATGACATGCAGCCGTGCGTGGCCAGAGATTTCTGTGCAGCACATTTTACCACAAGTGACTGCATGTGCTGCTGCATTCCTGACAAAGTTTATTACAGCCGGTGGCAATTGTCCAGAGGTTTATGGACGTTTGTCAAATGTGTGCAGTCCTTCGGAGGGCGCTTTAAACATGTAGATTGACCTTGACGTCCGATCTGTAAATTCAAGTGGGTTGGAGAGAGAGAGGTAGAAAAAGCTGTGAATATGATGATCACTTTCTAGAAATTAAAAAAAGGTGGGAATTAATCAAGCATCTGTAAACTATGGATAACTTTTAACCCTGTAAAGCCCAAATCATTAAATCATTGACAGAAAATTCCAGTTCTGTGAAACCAGAGCCTTTATTGGTCCTTCTGAACAACTAAAAAATTGTTTTTTCAAATATCAGTTTCCATGTATGAGTTTCAAGTTTGTATCATATTTAATACATTGGGTCTCAATGCTCAAATATTATTTTTGAACAAACAAAAAACATAATCTAGCACAAACATATCAAAGAAATTGGTAATTCCTTTTCAAAATTGGCATTAATGACAGTCTATAGTGTCACTGGAAAGGCCTCTGGGGAACTAATTCCTCCCCCTGGTGGATCATTCGTGTATTGCATGTATCTAATTGTATACATCGGGTTTTTCGAGACAAATAAATCACACTGATCATGTAGAGAGCTTCAAAACTCATGTATCAGATATGATACGTTTGATGTTAAAGGGTTAATTCAGACAATTAATTTAGTTATTTACAGAGGGGTGGCAAAAAAAAACAAAAAAAAACCCCAAAAAACACTTACTTATGGCAGTGAGTTCCACAGTTTAATGTTCTTAAAGAAGAAGGATGACTGTTCGAAAGTTGTCCTGCAGAATGGAATTGTGCAATTTAAGTTTGAGGAGTTTCTGGTGACTCTGTTGCTGTTTTGTCTCTCAACAAATCGACTGAGTGGTTCAGGTGCTAAGTTGTTTGTACATTTGAAAATTAGCATGAGAAAACATAAATCACAAAAGCTTTCCAAGCTTAGCAAGTTGTATTTTTTGAGGATATAGCAGTTGCGGTACCTGACTGTTTTTTTTTGTCCATGATTTTTAGAGCTTGTTTATACAGGGAGCAAATGTGTTTGGTGGCAGTGGGGTCCACTTGAGCCCAGACTGTCATGCACTACGAGATGTGTGGAAAAAATCATAGCATGCATGTACAGCAGGGCGGCCTGGTTAGGTATATAATGTCTGATTAAAGTTTTTGCAGCTGAATTAAATTAACTTTCATCATATTTTTGCAGTGATTTTTTTTTTTTGCAGAGTTTATTGTTACCATAGCTCCTCCTTGGTGACTTTGATTGGCTAATGACAAGTCACACAAGCACACCAAGGCAGCGAGAGAGAGGTGGATTGTGTCGCTCAGTGAGGGAGGTATGAAATGAGTTGATTAGTAGGCTTTTTAATCTTAAAGTTTTGGTCAATGTTTCAAGTCGTAAGGCTGAAGTCCGAGTGAAGTCACGAGTCATTGGTATTCAAGTCCAAGTCGAGTTACAAGTCGTGTCTAAAGTCATCAAACGAATGACTCAAGGCCAAGTCATGTGACTGGAGTCCACATCTCTACCATGCTGTAACAGAAGTTAGCCAAGAGTGTGTCAATGTCAACAGACACACACAGCCAATTTAGTTAAACGTTACGTCTCGAAAGTGATTGTTTATGACAAAATAAAATAATCACAATTACCAAGAAACATCAGCTAGATAAGTGTAGAAGCATCACATCAAATCTGAACATTAACTAAAACCCAGCGATCCCCCGAGTGAAATGATTGTGTTAAGTAGCCTGGTTCTGATCTCTGCTATGTATCACTTTTAATACGTCCGCACCGACCAATCAGATATAAATACACTTTTATTATTTCAATGTGGCATGTTTGAAATTAGCCAGATCGAGAAGGACAAAATAAAATATGTTTCAGTTATTTTAATTTTGGGATGAAGCAGGTCAGTTTGGTGGGGTAGTTGGAGCATTTGGGGGGGCATTGCCCATCCCTGGTACAGTTACAGATCTACTGCTTTTACCCCTGTGGCATTTAATGATGTAACCGAGCCCCTTCCACCAGGCAGTCTGCCCTAGCTGTCACATCTGACATCCCCCATCCTCTTTACCATCCGCCCTCAGCCCTAACCCTTTGCTCATGCATATTTCATTGAGGGTCGCTGTACTTGAGAAAATCCAGAAGAGTTAAATGTGATGGCCGTCAGAAAAGAAAGAGAGGAAACCTGACAATATCAGTGCAGATTCATGGGGAAAACCATAGCTGAGTTATTGAACTCATTAATATGATTTGACTCATGATGATATTTCTGAAGATAAGATGGTGGGGGTTGTGAAAAATGAAAAAACACCACAATGAGCCACTATCAAGGTTTCTACGCAAGTATGGAAAAGTATGGAATTTGATTTTATACATTTCCAGGTCTGGAAAAGTATGGAAAATGGAAACAAATGTATGGAAAAATATTCATGTTTCCAAGACTCTTACTACTGTTCTATTTTCTAAAACATGAAATTATGAATGTCTAACAAAAAGCAATAGATGGATTTGTTTTTTTCAGGCACTTGCTAGCACAGCTAAAATGTTTGTGTGAGAGCACATTCAGTAGGCTACGCCTCCCAGAAAACATTTGGGCAGATTGACACGTTGAATGCCCAGCCTTCTGCTCTAATAGACACAGTTGGCAACAGTGTCACAGCCGGGGGCGGGGAAACCCGAGGGGGAAAGAATCCTTTCCACCTGTCTGCTATAATGTAAAAACGCAGAGTTTTAACTTGTATTGCTAACCCTAACATGTCATACTTTGAGTCGCTATTGCCCTCTGACAAGGATCAATATATTAAAAAATTAAATCCACTGGGGTTGGATTGTGGTTCATACTTTTTAAAAGACTGGGCAAATGATCCGACTCAGTGGAATGAAGTGTCATTTCCACACATCTGCTGCTACTTAATGGAGTCACCTGGTAAGAGACTATATCACTTTTGGTACAGATATAATGAATTAAACATAACCTAATTATAGTACCTGACATTGAGTACATAAATTGTTAATTAATGTTGTGGTTGGTCCAATATGACGTGAGGTTCTTTTAACTTTGCACAGAAACAGGCAATAGAAATGTCCTTCAGAGGGCTATATTTGATTTTATGCTTGGAGTACATTCGATTTTTATTTTATTTTTTTAACGTATACTGTACTCAGTAAAGAACTTTAATCAATACTTCAGACTTTTGTACACAAGTATCTGTACTTCTACTTAGGTACTGAATGTGTACGTGTTGTGAAGAAGTCTACACAAAATGCAAATGAAGTACAAAGTTCACTAGCGTTTAAACAGTCAATCTCATATTCCTGATCCCCCTGACATAGTCTACGATTGTTTGGAAATGATTCACATTCCATTAAACTGACCTGAAAGGGAGTGCTGACTGCAGAAATACACGTCTTGTTGTTGGGTCTCGTAATCTGACAAACTTGTCCTCTCTTCTGATAGATTGAAGCCACTTTGTCCTCCTTTGTGGTTCCGTTTTATTATTTGGTAAAATGTAAACTGGTTTATTTGCAGTACAAAAGAGACACAGCAACTCTTTGGCATTATGGCTAATGGCAGAGACTGGTTTGCTTTCCCGTTGCGTTCCCGTTCTCCAACCAATTTTAAGGCCCGCCCAGGTGTCGTCAAGTTTCACTGCTGCTTTGACGGACATGTGATGTCCACACACTGTTGGTGACCAGCTGTTCAACATGCCTTGTATGATTGTTGACAGAACTCATAATGGGTACATGTAAATTCTCTGATGACTGGCTCATATATCCCAAATATAAAGACTGGTTGGCTAGTTGGAATTTTGTTACCAAGACATCTGGAAAGTAGGGTCTGGAAAAAGTATGGAATTAAGAAATTTCAAATGTGTAGGAACCCTGCAGTATGTAAACAGTACAGCTGTAACAGCAGTATTTCTAGTTCATAGTTTACTCATTCCTGTAGAAATACATTAATCACATAAGCCAAAACATGAGAAGAAAACTATTGCATTTTCTTCATGTGGTCACATATGAGATGCAAACACAACTACCGACAGTGACGGAAGCAGCTGCAGTGGATGACTCACTTCACTTTGCTGCAGGACTGAACGATGCAGGAGATGCTCCGTTGCCACTGCCATCGGGCTGTACAACAACCTCTGTAAATGGCAGATGGATGAAGCAGTTGAACAGGACTGCTTTATTTGGAGCTATAGGTCAATTGAATTTCTCCAAGGGGATTCATAAAGTTCAACAACAAAATAAAAAGTTAGGTGCTAATTTAACATGTCAAAATTTAACCCCCCTTTCAGTATCACAGTCAGCAGCATTCTGCCAAAATGCCTACTTAGACACTTATACACTAGTCATAATGTTTAATTGAAAACAACTAAACAAGAGCACAGCATGCTATCGACATAAGAGTAAATAGGATGAACTGAACTAAACAGAATGATTGGTATCGAGGCTCAATGCAGCAAATGCAAAGCTGCTGTTAGCGTATCAAAGTCAGCTTTATTAGATTTGATATATATATATATATATATATATAAAATACAGAAAACTGAAATTACAAAACTCGAAGGTAGTAGAATAAATACAAAAAAATTAGAGTGCAATACAATATAACTATAAACAGAATAGAATTATAAAGAGTAGGGGGTTGAGGAGACAATAAATGGACAATAAAAGTGCAACAGTGAAGTTAAACAGATGAGTTACTGGTAATAGATGAGGTATTGAATTAAAGTGACATATGCAATAAAGTGACTAAAGTACAATGAAGTGGCTGGAGCATTCCCTGGGATCCTGGCTGTTATGTGATAAAGCCAATAATAAGCTCCACAAAGACGACTGATGCACTGAGAGCTGACAGTTTTTTGTGTTTGGTAACATTGGCCATTTGTCCATAGGGGTTTAACCCTTTAGAGAACACTCATAGAAATACTCTGAAATTTAAAATTTCAACCTTAGTGTGTTACTGGAGGACATAACAAGACTTAAAGGAGCTGTATATAAGAATTCTGTTCCAGTAATCCTGAAATGGCCCTGAATGTCACCAGACATTAAGGAATCCTGATCATTTCAAATACTGATGTCACTGACAGTAGTAGAACAGACAGAATATTCACATGTGAAAAGCTCAGTGTCAGCCCACATGTAATTTTTCTGTTGTCATTTTGTGTTTTGGTCTGATGCTCCGCCCATCACCTATCTCCCAATCACCAAGTCAGTAGTGTGGTCGTCCAGGTTGCCAGTTCCACTGAGCTGCATCTGGAACATTTCTGATCGCAAATGTCTGACGTTACTAAACCTAAAAGGCCTCTTATTATTCCCAAATATGTCGTGACAAAGTGAGAAACAAAACAAGGATGTGTTTAGGAGATGCTTTTGAAACATGGAGACGGATGAAAGCGGAAAAGAATTTGAAAACCAATGCTGATCTCCCGCGGCCCGGGCCCACAGTCTCACCACCTGGTCCTGGGCCATGGTCTTTTCACCCTGGCTCGTGGTCTCTTCATCCAGGCCCAGCCCGCTGTCTTACTGTCCGGTGAGAGCCACCAGGTGAAGAGACCACGGCCCTGGCCAGGTGGAGAGATCTGGATCTGGCAACCCCTAGTCTGGGGGGAGGGGGAGGTGATACCACGCTCTACATTTTGAATGTGATTGCAGTACCAGTTTTGGCCACAATCCTACATACAACTCCTTTAATTACTTTTGTGAAATTTTACAAGATATGTTAATGTTATGTAGAAAATCAAGGTTAATGAAGTTACCACATTTGGTTCCTTAACCATAAGTGGCATTTATTGAAGTAGTTTTTATCTGTATTCAGGTCATTTGTGTGTTAATATGTTTACTTCCTCATCATGGTGCTTCACTTTCTTGTCCTGATGTGATTATATTTCACTTGAGACCACAGGGCAACCCAATGAAAATCATTCAGGACCCCAGAACCCACACTCCAAATGTCACAGGTACTCTTCAACCACCATTTAGACCCGCCTTCCAGTTGAGATGGGATTTATGGGTCTTTGATGGGAGCCTGATTTTGAGGATCCTTTCCTTTCATAGTCATTCAAAAGACTTGCTCATTGTTATATTTATTTTTTAGAAGTCAAACAGAGGTAACTCCTTGTTGCCCTTGGCCCTTGCCACAGAATGTTGTCATCAAGGTTAATTTTCCTGTAATTAATTAATTGAAATGAATGCGTTAAAGTCCCAGCCCTAAATAATATATAGTAAAAATAAATTAGCAGAGGCAGAGCTATATGTAGACCAGAGGGGGAGAAACTCCCCTCTTCCTAACTGGAAGTCATACCCAGACGACTATAACTGGATTATCACCCCATTGTTGTATTTTGTCACAGCTCTGATTTACAGGATTACCATTCCAATCTCCTTTTGCACCTTTAGCACTGCATGGAATCTGGGTCTATCTCTTGTACAGTACAGTTTATTTCTTTTGCTCTCAGGATTTTCCTCATCTTCGTGGAGAGGTTGGACTGTAGCATGAGACGCTGCATACATTGGGAGCAGTACTATAAATAAACTGTTTGACATAAAAGTACACATTTACGGATCATTTCTTTTGTATCCACGTGTGGATAGCCGTTGTGTATGTTCCTTGTTTCCATCTGTAGACAGTTTTCCCGTCACAGGATGGGGGGCAGACGTACGGGAACGCTGAAAATGCAGAATGTCGGGAACTGAGGAACAACACAGATGGTAGTGACTAGTGACATCGCCACTAATGTCTTTGAAAGCAGATTTTTCTGCAAAGCGGGCTATCAGAGGACCACGAACTCATGTACATTACAGACATGGAAACAAATTAAGCCACAAAAATTGGAGGGAATTATTCTTGGCCTGTTCTTTCAGAAATGTTATCTCTCAGCAGAAAATTAGGAGATATCCAAACAGTAACCTCCTGTCATTTTACACCAATGAAGCTAAGTAAAGGAAAAAAAAATGTGATGAAGGGTGATAAAAGAAAAGAGCTGGAAAAATAGTGACAGGATTATTAAAAAGTACCATGGATTCTGTTCAGCATATTCTGCATATATCTGTACATGTTTTGTCTGTCATTCCTTTCTCTTATAGATGTTTTTTTGAAGTTGTAAGAATTCATTATGTGAAAACATAACATCATGTTCTCAATAATACATGTACTAGCACGCTGACCCATGGTTCCCCCTGGGTTCTAGATCCTCTAATCCAGTTCATTCTTTTACTTTCTTTACTTTCTAGGTAAATTCCACTGACATTTAACCCTTTAATGCCAAACGTATCATATTTGATACATGAGTTTTGAAGCCCTCTACATGATCAGTGTGATATTTTTTCTTGAAAAACCTGATGTATGCAATTAGATACATGCAATACACAGATAATCCACCAGGGGGGAGGAATCTGTTCACCAGAGGCCTTTCCAGTGACACTACAAGACTGTCATTAATGAGGAAGGAGGCAGAACTTTGACAATTTTGAAAAGGAATTTGAATTTTCTTGCCGTTTGCCGTTTTCACTAGTCTCTTTCTTGACCAAAAATACATCAGTGTGCCAAACTGCAGCAGTCAGCTCTTTCTGGATTTTGTGATGCCAGAGACACACACACAGTCCACTTCCCTTTTATAATACAGGATACAGTTCATTCAGTTACATGTCTTGATCCTCCTCAAAAATGTTTCTCTTTCAGACTTCTCCGTGTAGTGCAAATGTGCCGCAGACAGATCTGATTCCAATACCCTTGCAGGGCCGAGGGTAATAACTATAAAAAAAAAAATCCAACAAATTTAGACTTTATCATGTTCAGACACCTGCATTTTGGATTTTACCTCAACTGGAATTAATCAGCCTCAGCACAATGTTAGAAATCCAACTCCAATTCTTAGTGGTTGCACTCCTGATGGTGAATATGTAAAAGAATTTGACACATTGTGATAAAAAAAAAGATGACTTATGATGATTTCCTTATTCTGTCTACAGTTTAACGGTACTGTTATCTTAAACCTCCCAAATATGTTATTAGACTGTCATTAAATGACCATGATCTTCATTTATCCTTCATTTGTAAAGTAAATGGAGTCCTGTTTTTTTGTTTTTGCTTTTTTAGCTGCATTTTCCTGAACCCTGATGCCCCCCCTTTATTTTTTTTATGTTTTTTTAATGTCTGGGATTTGTCTTTGAAAAGAACCTGAATTCTCACAGCATATTGTCATTTTTTCTTGTTCCCTGTTTTATCTTCTCTTTACTAGTGTGACCTGACCCAGCACACAGAGTGAATAACAGACATAAGAAATCCCACAGGCCATAATGGGCCTCAGATCTTGGACAAGAGACAATTTAGTGTTCATTAAGAGCTGGGGTTGAGCATTCAGTTGTGAGATCTATATTTTAAGGTGAGGTAAAGGAATCTAAGTTAGAAGTGGGATGACTAAGCTGTAAAATGGGCGACTGGTGAGAATCTGGACACTTCGAAGGAAGGCAATAATCTTGATTCTTAACGGATTAATAAATCATTATGACTGAAAAACTAGTCAAATGACCTAAAGTTGCAGTGCTTGATAGTGATGGTATTTTTGCCCAGTTGAAAAAAAAAAAAATCCTCTTAAACCACTTGAATTAATATATGGATGGATTGAAACTACCCTTTGCTTTTGTTGTCAGGCTGTAGAGAAGAATCTACCCAATAATCCACAGATTATAGCTAATCCTAGGCATTTTCAGACAAGTAGGAGGGTTAAATACATGACTGACAGCTGTAATTAGCAGTTGCTGACTGATGTAGAAGCTTGAAAAAGGAGCTTCACTTTTCCATAAAAGAAAAGAAATGCTTAAATCTTTTGATTTACAGTTGTGCTCATAAGTTTACATACCCCAGCAGAATTTGTGATTGTTCATTTTTCAGAGAATATGAATGATAATACAAAAACTTTTCTTTCATTCGTAGCTAGTGGTTTGGTGAATCCATTTATCAAACAAATGTGTTTGCTCTTTTTAAATCCCACTGACAACAGAAACTATCCAAATGACCCTGATCATAAATTTACATACCCTAGTTCTCAATCCTGTGTATTGGCCCCGCCCCTTTAACATCAATGACACCTTGTCACTTTATTTTCTCAGATGCTAAAGCTGCCCATTCTTCTTGGCAAAACACCTTCAGTTCCTTGAAGATTTTGGGTTTTCTTCATGAACTGCATGTTTGACACCTCCCCAAAGTGGCTCAATGATACTGAGGTCAGCAGACTGAGATGGTCACTCTAGAACTTTCACTTTTTACTGCTGTTCCAATGACAGGTCAACTTTGCCTTACGTTTTGGGTCATTGTCATGTTGAAACATCCAAGGCCATCCTATGCACTTTCTGTCAGGGTATGTAAACTTATGAGCACAACTGTAGAAATGTACATTCACTATTTTCCTTGACTGAGGCTTCCCTGTGATCTCGGCTCCAGCTAAATGCAACAACAAATACACATTGCAACACCAAAATTATACATGTGCTAGTGCATTGACCCATGTGAAACCACGGGTTCTAGATGCTCTGATCCAGTTCATTCCTTTACTTTCTTGGTAAATTCCACTGGCATTTTCAGTTGAATAACCTCTCAGCTGGCAT
>JAPQRP010000012.1:1571329-1587934 GCA_037367295.1 Apogon hyalosoma | reverse complement strand
CTCCAAAATAAATTACAGTATAATTTATTAGTATTTCTAAAGAAAATAATTCTAACTGGTAAACCAATTTCAATGTTCGAAAATATCACATATGTAAACCAGACGCACTCTCATTCTACTCGGCGTGCTTGTAGTGCTGATTTGGTTTTTAATCGGCCTAGAACTAATTCACTGCAAAAGTCTGTTTTATTCAGGTCATCACAACTCTGGAATTAATTTGCCAAAAAAGCTGAGGGACTCGCTTCATTTACATGTATTTAAAAGAATACTAGTGGTGGACCGTATGTGAAACTTGTATTTATTGGATGTGTTTACTGTTATTTATTCTACTGCATTGTCACTGTATTTATTGTGAATGATGCATACATTTTTTTTATGTCTTTTTAACTGGGACCCCAGGAAGACTAGCAACCACTACAGGGGAAGCTAACAGGGATCCCCAATAAACAATAAACCAGAAATTTGTGAAAATGGGGTCACAAGGTAAAAAAGGTTGGAAACCACTGCCATAGTAAGTAAAATTTATTTATAAAGCACTTTTTGCAGATAAAAATCACAAAGTGGTGTAAATAAAATGGGTCCAATAAAAACAACATAAGAATATTTCATGAAATAAATAAAAGGATAGATCCATCAACCAAAAGCTTTTCTAAATCTAAACGTCTTGAGCTGCTTTTTAAAAGAGTCCATGGAGTCGACCACACGGAGGGACGGGGGCAGGTCAGTCAGAGTCTGGGGGCGACAGCTTGAAAGGACAGGTCTCCCCAGGTTTTAAAATGAGTCTTTGGGACCTTCAGGAGACTGGCCTGAAGACCTAAGGGTGCGCCCAGAGGAGTAGGGGCACAATATACTGGGGGGGTCTGAACATGCAACGCCCGGAAAGTCGAGACTAAAATTTTAAAATCAGTCCGACTGGAAGCCAATGAAGAGCTGAAAGAACGGGGTTGATGTGGGCTGTTCTGGGCGTACCTGTCAAAAGTCTAGCAGCAGAATTTTGTACCATCTGAAGTCTGTTGAGAGTCGTCTTATTGAAACAAGTCAACACGGAATTGCAGCAATCAATACGAGATGAGATGAAAGCGTGAATGATCATCTCGAGATCGGATTTTGACAACATCCACCTTACTTTGGAGACATTTCTCAAGTGATAAAAAGAGCTTTAAGGCGTCACCATGGTCAACAAGACAAGACCGGATGTTTTGAAAATGACAGGAAGTGTACGTCTTACGTCATAATGTCCGCACGTTCTCTGAAAGAAATCAAATACTGGACTGAGACATGTAAACCGGGGCTTTTCGGTGATCGCATTTCTGAACGCGTCACATCTGATTACAGCTATTATCGAATTACTCCCAGTTATCGGATTTTTATGGTCATGTAAACAGGCTCAGTGTCTCGCTTAGACTAGAAAAGAAGATTGTACGTATGAGGTCCACAGGTGTTTTTGATGGTGTGTGGATTCGGAGAAGCCATTTAACCATCTGTCCCTAGGGCAGTGGTTTCCAGCTTTTTTTTTTTTTGGCTCATGACCCCACTTTCTGGCGACCCCAAGACATTCAAAACAGACTTTTTTTGCTAAAATTAATTTTTTTGATCATGTAATAGTTTGCTCTACTATGTTGCAAATAAACATTCATTTTAGATGACATTTAGGCTACATAATGTAGATAATGCACGTTTTTGGTGTCTGCCTCTCAGTTTCTCTTGGAGATGTCGTCGTAGGGCTAGGAGGGCGAAGAAATCTTTCCATTTTCTGTTCGGTCTAGTTTTCTGACTGCGACTGTGTCCGGGCAGGTTGAAGCGTAGTAACACACATAGTCACATGATCAGGTCAATCAAAAGATGTCCTCTCAGATATTATATCCTGCATTTTATCTGAACTTGATTTTTATTAGAAAAAATGTGGTGATTTAATTATAATGAAAAAAATATTTTTCATAAGTAATTTTTTTTTTTAAATCAATTACTAGAAATGTCAGATGACTCCATTTGAATTCCAAGCGACCCCATGTGGGGTTGCGACCCTAAGGTTGAAAAACACTGCCCGATAGGTATCCTGTGGGTGGTGCTGTAGGGGTATAGGGTCCACGGCCCGCTGCTACAACATAACTGGACCCTGTATGAACGGAGCCAGAGCTTGGTTCTCATTGGCTTGGTATTAAGTCAGATGTGTTCCCAGTACAGGTTGGACTCGACCGTTTGTCACAGATTTTGTTCGTAACCTCCATGGACAGAATTTCTCGACGCTGCCCCCACGGATCCTGCTAGTTCTGCTCCATATTCTCTGTTTGGGTTTGCATGTGCAAGCTCCTAAAGAACAGACAGAAATACAGACATTATGGATGCAGAGGACGGACAGAACACTCCATCCATATATGTATGCGTATTTAAGGTCGAGCATAAACGGACCTTTAACGCATAAAGATCCAAACATTCTTTGGGTGTCAGACATTTTCAAGGTCAAATCAGGGTTGATGCATCAAATTTAAACGGTAATGATGACCTGCGTTTTTCAGGTCCTTCGGGGTCAGTGCATGTTCATGGGGTCACAGAAGACGCGAGCGCAGAATTAGGTGAGGGTACAGTGATACTGATCACCCTCATTGTCAGAAGGCACAGGGGGGTCATTAGTGTTCAACGTTTGTCTTGTTACAGGAGAAATGATTTGCCATTTGAGTAAAAAATGACATGTTTTTTTTTTTTTATCGTGTTTAAAGCTGAAAATTTATTGTAATCAAATGGCTTTGAGACAGTGAAATGGAGTAGGGTTGGAGATAAAAAAAAAAAAAAAAAAAAAACAACAGAAAAACGGCCGAAACACAGTGTTGGTTTCAATTTTTTAATGTAATTTAACTGCAGATTTGAATGAATGTACACTGGCTAAGCAATTTTAAACTATTAGTACACAGCCTTGCAGCCTATCATGTCAATATGCTAAGTGGGATACTTCACATTTTTTGGGAAAAATACATTAAATAAGTCATTGTGTATACAAAATAAATGAGTATTGATGTGAAAATATAAAACACAACAAATACATTCATATAATAGTTTTACTGTCAACCATCTTGTTTAAGCTTTGGTAATATATTAAGAATTTTTATTTTACATGAGTATGAGTAGCTAAGGATATCCTTCGTGTGAACATAACTTGAAAAATATTTGGTTTAGAAATTTCATATTTTCCATATCAATGAATATCATGGAGAGGAAAAACTGATTAAATTTTGGATGATTTACCATTTCTAGATTGGCCACAAGGGGGCGCTCAAAAGTTTAAAATCCCTAAACACTCTTTTGTTCATATCTCTGGAACTATTTGTCTGATTGACTTCAAATCAAGTGCAAATAAAAGGTCATGACCTGGGGATGCCTCACATCATGACATCATAGTTGTCTGGTTAAGGATTGGGGCATTCGGGGATATACCCCTAGCCGTCACTTCGACAGTATAAGCCTAGTTATTTTTTGTTGTTGAAAGGTTCATTTATTAATTACCTATTTATTTATTTTTCTTATCAATGAAAGAGGGCACTTTTTTTTTTAATATTTTGCAGAAACTTACTTTAAAAATGTAGTTTATATGTGTGTGTGTATTACAGTTAAATATATATTGTTTGTTTTCAAAGTTTTGATAATGTAAACAGACACCTTTGACACAGGAACAAATTTTGCCAATTTTTTTTCAGTCAGAAATGCTGAACTTGTACTTAGCTTTAAAAAAAAAAAAAAGTACATATGAGGGGGTACTCCACTGTAAAAACTTTGAGAACCGCTGAGCTAACTCATTAGATAAATTAAGCAAAGACTGACGGTCGGATAACTTTATTTGACGGGATGTGAATAAGGCTGAGTTGACACCATCACAATTATGAAATGACACCTGAAGGAAAACATGAACACGACAGAGGATTAAGGTTTTGATTGATTTTATTCAGCGTCATTCAGTCAATTGTCGTTTTTAATGCAAATTTGATATTGTTTGAGTTCTTTGTTATGACAACTTCATATTCAGTAGGACAACACAACCTGTCATAGATATCACTTTACCGGCTTATTTTAACAAACTAGTTGAAGAAATATGACTAATTATTATGTCGTGACAGCCAATGCCAAAACTGAATGCATATGACAGTTTAATATAATGATAAGTTGTCACTTTACGACAACAGACACTGAAAACATAAAAAAAAAAAACTTTCCTGCTCATGAGGTGTCAAGTCAATTACATGCACCTTCAACTACAGAGTTACAAGGTAAAGATATGTTATACCTCTACAGTATTTGGACAGTGACAGATTGTATCGTTCTTCATCTGTACATCACTGATATGGATGTGAAATGAAGAAATAAAGCTGCAATTGAAGTGTGGACTTTCAGCTGTAATTCAAGGGGTTTAACAGAAATCTAAACCAGCAACGTGGAAGTGCTGCTGGGTCTTCTTAGTGATTATCCACAGGTGCTCTTTGGAAACTTGTGGTGTATCTTACTATCTGAAGTCAACAAAAATCCACATTAACATGCAAGGTTTCAAAAAATATTCCAAGGCACAACTGTAGGATTTGTGTAAAAATAAAATGCCTTTATTTCTCCATGGCAATCCTTTAAAATACAGCCAACGCGCTGCGACTTCTGGTCTTCATCAGGGCTTTTTTTCACCAGTGAGTTACACACCTTCACACAATCACTTTAATGAACTCGAGGGAGGTGTGAGGATGGGGGGAAAAAAAAGGAAAAACGAAAGAAAAAATATAATAAAACAAAAAACATGAAAATATATATATATATATACACACACACACATATAAATATTAATAATTGAATTTTTTTTTTTTTTTGCTTAATTCAAGCAAAAAAATCTGCCACTGGAACAAGTGAAAATGATCTTGGTGAGTTTTCTTGAAATACGATGTTCAAGATCTGTCATCTAAAAATAAGCTCTTACATCTCATTGAGAAGTTACTCTTTAGGTGATTGTCTTATTTTAAGTGGGATGAGATATGGTTCAGTGGTATGACTGCGGTCTTTGGCAAGGGCAGTGGGAGGTAGCTGGCTCGAGCGCCTCCACCCCTAAGTCTTGAGTAAGAAAAATTTAAAATGGTCAGTCCACATTGGACAGACTGTCTCCTAAAGAGTCTGACAGTGGTCCAACTGTGGAGTGGACTAGGTCTATATAAAAAAAAAAAAAAAGGCAGGAAAGGGGGTAGGAGGTGTACCCTTTGGCTGGTCTGGGGTTGTTGCTGGAGGTTGTTTGGGGGGTTGATGGTGTCCTCCCCTCCTCGGGCCCTGTGTACTTGGCTCCACCCCTCCATAGCCATATTCATTTGAATTAATATAAATTCAAACTGATAGTAACTGATACAAATACATTATTACAAATATTAAATAATTTAACCAGTTGTTTTGTGACTGCCTCCACCGCTACCACCACCACAATAATACTAGCAAATTAGACTATTGGTATTATATATTTTTGTGTTATTATCATTAGTACAACAATTATTTTCCCCTCACTCCCCCCTCTATCTCTCTCACTTTCATTCACACTCCCCTCTTCCCCTTTTCCCTATCACCCCTAATCTATATTATTTAGTTGCTCTTAACATTTATTTTTCACTGTAACATGATGTCATTGTTGTTTGTCATTACTCTGTCGCTGTTGTTTTTGGTTTGTTTTGGTCTGATTTTCCCTTTGTTTATGTGTTGTTGTTTCTCTGTCCACGATGTCGTGTTAACTATCACTAATGAAAAAAAAAACAAAGTGTGATCAGAAATTTTCATTA
Source organism: Apogon hyalosoma (assembly GCA_037367295.1). NCBI lineage: Eukaryota > Metazoa > Chordata > Actinopteri > Kurtiformes > Apogonidae > Apogon > Apogon hyalosoma. The sequence continues at coordinate 1,582,151 of JAPQRP010000012.1, read as the reverse complement.
GAAATGAGAAAAATACACTTGGTAAGTTTTGATGTTTAACAGTGTAAACCAAGAGGGCAGGCTGGTTTGATGCTTCAGTTGAGCAGTCTAAAGGCTCATTTATGCTCGTAAATTGGTAATGTCTGTTTCCATCATTATGCGTCACTGCCTTCATAGTTCAGTACGTTCGATGTGTTGAAATGAGCGTTTCTCAATCAATCCACCACAGGGCGTTGCTCTTAATTTACATACTGGCTGAATGACATGAAGAAGAGTAAAGTTTAAGAAGAAAATCAATAATAATGACAGGAGGTTTTACTAATGTTGATATTCAGAAGGGTAGTTGTCATAAATATGTTGGGAGTTTTTCATTGACTCACAAGGTTGCTCTTTGAAAAGTTCTGCTATTTATGGAAATTCTCTTCAAATCTCAACACTAATGCCACGGTTCCCGTCGGTACTGCTCTGTATTCTCCATCTGGGTGCGCATCGGCAAGCTCCTGGAAAAGGGACAGAATTACGTATGGAATGTACGCAGAGGAAGGACAGAAGGCTAGGTCCGTCTGCGTCTTTAACGTAGAGCTTAAATGAACCTTTATATTAAAGGCTGCTGATGGTGAGATGAAGCCTCATGAGGCATCGAACCACTTGAGCCAACTGGTTCGAGAAAGGGTTGATTTCTCGAAGCTTCATGTGCACACAAAGCCACCTACTGGCCAGGTTTATAATCACAGGCAGCTGTATCTGAACCACATGTGATGCATTACATTTTTGTGTCTGTTATGGCTGTATGAACAAAAAAAGTAGGACCAAATAATTTCTCTACATAAATTATCACATGTGTTTAATAAAATATTATACATATGATATGGCAGGTTGTGTAATAATGTTTTATGTCACTTCAGGAAAATGGGATGGGCTTAAGCTGGCAGAGGACAGTCAAAGTGCTTGTGTAACTAGAACAGTGATGTACAGGACGAGATAATTTAATTTTGAAATCAGTTTCTCAACAGGTTTTGGTTTTAAACGATTCCTTTTAGACAACCTCTCTGGCCTTTGAAAACACCCTTTCACGTGGTACAGAAGAGAACGATGCCACAGATCATGTTAGTAAGTGCTCTAATAGGAATAATTGATCTTAACATTTAAACTAGAGTAACAGTGTGTCAGGAGGGAAGCGGGCGGACCCAAGTGCAGCACACAGCAGCTGTACGATAAAGTGTCTTTATTGAAAAAGGAGACTAGTGACGGTAAAAAACCTCCGGACCGGGGCGAGAAACAACCTGCGGACGTGGACCCTCTGGACGGAGACGTAGAACAGGATGACGGGCAGGTGGAAACGGGAACCGTACTAGAGAATACTGACGGAGACTGGACTAACAGGACTACAGACCGAGACTGGATTGGTACTGAATAATTATCGAGCAAGGAACAGAGAGCAGAGTGGAGACTAAATACATCCAGCCTGATGAGCCCAGCTGTAATGAACAGAATGAGGAGGTGTGTCAAAGTTAAAGGGCCAGAGACAGAAAAAGCAGTAGAACAGGTAAGAGGCGTGACGCAGTGACATCAGGTGGAAGCCTGGGGGATTTCCTCTCCACTTTGCCCTTATAATGGTGGCACACTGTGGTCAGTCGCTTTTGTTTGGCTGAAAAATCCTCTGGCTTTAAATCGGGGGTCCCGGAGTGTAGCAAGGGACGTGATCCTCGACTGAAGTGTACGGTTTCTCCTGGAGTTGCCTGCTGAGCTGGTCTTCCATTTCTAATGCCACTTTGGTACCTCCTCCTGAAGGGTTTGCTCCAGCGTTGTCATGAGGACAACTTGGGAAGCAGACACATCTGCCGACAGTGGCATCATTGAAGGGAGTCGGCAAAGAAAGGCACCCTCCAACAATGTTGAACTCCTGATGCCAAGAAGGGTATGTCATGTCATCTGTCTAATGCTGCTCCTACTGGCTCCCTTAGCTCAACCAAACGTTGAAGCATCAAATACGTGCTGTTCCATCTGTCTCCACTTCCTGCATTAGCTTCATTTTTCCATCCCCAGATGAAGCTACACGTGTTTAAGCTTCTCCTTTACAGATACAGATGAGTAGACCATTAAATCACTGCAGTAGGAACACAAACTATTAATGTTATTATAAATTGGAATAAAGGGGGGAAAAAAAAAGTATACCTTAGCAGTGATGCTGCTTCTAAAGTACTGGAACTACATCCACAAATGACATCCATCAGGCCAGCTGCATTTACATCCTGTCCGTCCATGGGAGTGGGTCTCTCCGTTTCTCTTTTCCCACTGGGTTTTGGAGTTTTTCCTTTGGCAAGACTAAGGGCAGGGGATGCCTGGGACATTTATCCATTTCCGCCATTTGTTTATTTGACTTGTTTGTTTTCATATCCAACTAATTCTGTAAAGTCCTGTGAGGCGACCCTGTTGTGATAAATGCCTCTACAAATAAAATTGCATTAAAGCAGCCAATCAGCTTCCTTGCTTTGTCCTGGATGCCAGAGATCACAGGGTGCTGGTCAAACACCTTCACAATCAGGTTCAGTGTGCGTGTAATGCAAATATGGTGCCGAAGCTTCAGCTCTCACACAGGCAGCCATATTGGGAGCACCGTCAGTGACCACATATGTCACCTTATTAGCGATTCCCCATTCCTCCATCGGGGAGGCTTTCACATGAGCTATGTTTTCAGCACTTTGAGATGGGTTCCTGCACTCCCAACAGCACCGAACTCACAGCCAGGTAGGCATCCATGTTGATGACGTCCACATATCAGAAGGGAGGGCAACAGCAGCCCCCACCTCCACTTTAGCCGACTCATACTTGGCCTCCAGAGCCAAAAAGGACCAAATATATAGTCCTTAATTGTGCGACTTACAATAAAGTACTCATTCCTTTCATGCATGCACCCATACATACCTGCCTTTGTAGGGAGAACTTAATCGGGATCCAGTTTGGACACAAATGTTCTGAATCCAACATCATCCACAAAACTGAAGAGCCGTGTATCCTTCACCGTCACGGAGATCAGGGCTTCATCTAGCTCTTGTTTTCTGGTGGCTGGTTAAAAGAGAATTGATTCAGTGTCTGTTACCTGTCCTGTATTTGCACAACAAACAAAAGTCAACATGGAAAAATTGTGATGTCTTTACCTTGGCTGGTTGAAGTTCCAGTTCCCTCCTTATTCTCATTCAAGGTGCAGTAATGCCTTTGCATGGATGAGGGGTCGTCATTGTACCTCAGCTCCCTGGAACACAACAAACACCTCAGCTTTGAATAAAACAGTGAAAAATACAGTTCTTGATTAGCAAACCTTATGCATTTACAATAATGCTAGCTTTAGCTTACCTTATTAGGAGTCATCAAATCAAAACGTTCCCACACAGGGGAAATCCTCCTCTTCCTAGCTTCTTACCCATCCTTTTCATTCTCCTAAATCTTCAAACCATCTTTCTCTAAACTAGATAAACCTGATCCAAACTCTGAACTGACTGCGACTCTCCATCAAAACCCCACATTTTGAATGGAGCCTGAGGGCTTATGTTGCTGTCAAACTTCGCAGCAAAATCTGAACCACTTCCCGAAGCAGTCACGCGGTACAGCCGGGCAGCGAGGCTTCGGACGTCATCATTTTCAGCTCCTCCCGTAAACGAAGCAAACCTCAGTACACGCTTCACAGAAACGCCTCCTCCATTACTCGACACAAGCTTCGAAGCCTCGGTACATCTTGTAACATCGCTGGGCAGAGCAGTGTATGGAACGTACAGGGCAGGCGGGGATGACACAACAACAGCAGACTCAGACGGCAGCAGGCGGCTCAGAGATCACAGGGAAGCCGAGGATGGTAAAAACCAAGCAGACACTGGGGAACGAAAACCCAGGGCACGAACAGACAGACTTAATAATCAGGGACAGACCGCTGGTAGGTTTACCGGGACGGAGACGAGGATACGTTGACAGGAGCAGGCTGAGCCCAAACCAAGAACAAATGCAAATGCTGGAGAGTCAGGCATGATGTGAGAACAATCTGGCAAAGAGGAGCTGAACCAGAGCTGCTTAAATGCCGGCCAGCTGATTAGGCACACCTGTTAGCAACAGGTGTACCTGGTGTTGCTGATGAGGCAAGCGAAGCAAACTGTGACATTCGGTACATTCTTAAAAGGAAAGAATTCACTGGTGAGCTGAGTAACACCAAATGTCCTGGAAGAACATGGAATAAAACTAAAGTGGCTGATCACAGAAATGATTTTGTTTGGTGTAAAACTGTTTTAAAAGTGCCCTGCCACACAAAACCGTTTTTACTTGTATTTCTTAAATTCTCCTAGGGTATGTAAACTTATGAGCCCAACTGTATTAAATCCTGGCTAGGCAGGGTATCAGTGAGCAGGAAGTGCTGTGCGACCAGACGGGGATATTAGTAAGCTCCACTTTTTCACTTATTTTCTTCAGTTTTCTGTTTTGATACTTTGAACTTTTACAAACATCTATATCAGTAAATCATTTTTTTTGTTTTTTTTCTTTGTTTTTTTTCATTTGGATGCTTCTGTGAAACTGGGTTTATTTTGGTATCTGGCACTTTTCCAGCTTTTTAGAGTCAATAATAAGAGAAATTTAGACACCCCCCCCGATGTACCTATTGATGACCTCAGATAAATGTTAAAAAAAAATCTAGTCTTGCTCTGAGCCATCCCAAAATTAATGACATTTTAATCAAATATTGGGACCAAAAAAGGACCAAAACTGGAACATGAAAAGTTACCTAGGTGTCGGTGCATTAGATCTGGAACACATGGCTGTAAATGGTCTTATATAGCGCTGTAAATAAAGATTGGACGAGACTAGTGGTTTTTCATGAATCTGTCTCATTCCAGGTTTCATATGTAACCCATCGTGTCCACTCGTGTTACATGCAGAACCTGCCCATTTAAACATATAAATTGCAAGTGATTTTGCAACAGCGGCCATTTTTGTGAAACACTCTACCTTGTATATTTACTTTGATTCCCAAAATGTACCTGTGAGAGAATAAAAAGATATTTGAAAAAGTAGCAGCGTGTAATTTACATGTCCTATTAAATTAAATGTATTTTATTTCATATGGACATCACAAGTACACTGAGACTGTCCCAAAGGACAGACCAGATGCTTTGCTTGGGTACACATACTAGTTTTCAACACCAGTCCATATGCGGCTTTTCTTTTTTTAAATTTTTTTTATTTTTCTTTTATTCAAGAAAGGAAAAAAAACAATATATGGTGCATTTCAGATACAGTGTCTTGAATTGTTTTTCTTAGTTTAACCCCATCCTACCCACATACATACACACTACGACTAAGCATGAAACAACACAAAACAAACAAAGGAGAAAAAAAAGGGTGGGGGCACAATAATATAAATCATGAAATGGGTAAATTAAATAAGGGACACTGTCACATATTTTTTCTAGTTTACAGGGTATATGATGCTACGGGTTTAGGCAGCTTTTCTAAAAACGGCATATGATGAACAATAGGAGATGAAACAAGCAAAATACATGATCGCAACAATAATAAGTAAAAATAAAAATAGTAATACATACCATGTTACATGCAGATTTTTGTATAAAATAAAATACAAACGCGTTTCGTCGGAAAAATAGTTTCTCTTTTATCTCCGTAAATATTTATTTTTTAAAATGGACCCAAAGTGCTTCCAAACTCGCTTCATAACATTAGTCTACATCCTGTTTTAGGTACTAGTTTCATAGAAGCACCCAATGAAAAATGCAAAATACTTACAATAATATAATTAATGATGTCAAATCACGAAAAGAAACAATTTGGAAGTTGCCACAAAAATATTTATAGGTCTTCAATGGTTAAAAATAACTGGAATTATCATTAAGGCACAAATTATAGTAAGTAGTTTAACATATATGCCTGTCACTGTGGAAAACTTGTATATTTGAGTAAAATATATTAAAAGGAGCCTCGTGATGGTATTTGCAGACCCGTTTATGTGCAAGTTTAAGCAAATTTGTTCCTATTTTTCTGAGTTGAAGCTTTCCTAGTCTCACAGGGAAGAGTGCTTCAGATTCTAGTTGAATAAAACACGTAAATTAGCAAAGAAATCTGGACCAGGGGATATAAAAAAGGAAGCATGAGAAGGGGGGGAGCAACAAAAGGGGGACTAGGGTGAAACAAGGACAGAGAATTCATGTGAGATGAAAGCAGATAAAGAAGAGGAATTGGCTAAAAGGAGACAGAATATGCACTGAATGAAAAGAGGCTGTCGACCACATTGAAAGTAAATGAAGTAAAAGCGAAAATGGAAAGCAGGAACACGGGAGACAGTGCTGGCAGCCGACAGGGATAAGGATGTTGTAGAGAACAAGCTGTAAGGCAGAGACAGGACGGGGGAAAAAAACCTTCAGGACAATGAAAGTGAAGTAGAGAGGACGGCCGCAGAGGAGCTGGAAATGCAGAGAAATGCAGCGCAGATCGAGTTTGTTCAGGGCAATCCCTCATAAAAGCAAGCTTAGGTGGAATGTTTTCACCCAAATACTCAAGAGTACCTCAAGTATCAACCCCAGAATATATATTAAAATAAAGCTGCCCAAATCCAGTTTATTAACCCTTAAAGACCCAACGTCCACTAATCTAAAATATTTAACACTGTTGATCCATTAATCTTATCAATGCATGTAAATAACTAGTGTTTGTCGTCTTTTCATGGTCATCAGATATGAGCCACATGGACGCTCAGAGGCTCCGTAGTTACCGTGGAAACACCGTCATCTTCTACAACATTGATTCACCGGTAAAACCCATGGAGTTGGATCAGCGACAGTGGATGGACACACTGGGTTTATGTTCAGGTACGGATAGATTTGCTGAAAAAGCCACTTTCTCTTCAGTTTTTTTTCTGTTTTGATGCAATAACCTTTGAATTTACTGAGTTTTCATGAACGTCTACATGATCAGCTAATTAAATATAGGGAATAATAGATGATTTACGCTGAAAAATGCAAAATACAGAGGATAATATTGCAGTAAATGGTGATAAATCTCTTAACCCTTTATAGGGCACTCATTGAAATACTCTGAAATTCCAAATTTCAACCTTAGTGTGTCATTAGACATCATCATCTCCCTCCTCTTGCCTTAAAACATCTGAGCAGCACTTGCTACAAAGTAAACACATGCAAAAAAAACAACTGTTATACGGTCATAAACTGACAAAAATCACTCGTATTCACTGTTTACAGCTTCAAAAATATCCATAAAATTTCTCGGAGTCAGTGTATAATGTTATAAAAACCAACATGCTTCTGGATCTCACTGGGGCACAGGATTAGACCCATATTTAATGTTTAAGGAAATTACCAAAAATAGTCACTTGCCCGATAAAGGGTTAAGAAACATTAGATAGAGAGAAAAATTTATTTGGAAACTGAAACTGATAAAGTAGCACTGGGTCTTTATGGGTTAAAACAGTTTATCACTGAAGAATTCACATTATTTTCAATTCTTTTTCCTTTCCTCAACAGAGAGAAGCTGGTGGACTTAAAAAAAAAAAAAAAAAAAAAAAGAAAAAAAATCTAGGACTTTGCCTCCAAAAATTTGAGTTCACATCCATGGACCTGTGAGTATTTAGCAGCAATAACAAAAAAAAAGCTTTGGTGAGGGTTATCTTTGCACTTTTTCTGTTTTAATCCCTGTTTTAATCCCAGCTGTATTATCCTTCTCAATCCTAAAGAAGCTGTCGGTGCCTAAATCTAACCGTATAATGTTAAATAATGCACCAGATGTTACTCTATGCCTTGTGGCTCTTTTGTCTGAATATACAATGAAAACTGTTTCCTGTCGATAATCTATATTATAAAAACCAAGTGGCCTCTGTGTGTGTGTGTGTGTGTGTGCATGTGTGTGTGTCTGGTAGAGATGTAATGATATGAATATTTCATATCAGTTATTGTGACCAAAATTATCATGATTATCATTATCGCAGTATTGTTGAAATGTGCTCAGAATGCTCAAAAAGTACTTCTACACACACTGAAATAATTTAACCAAGTTTTATTTTTGGGGGAAAAAAAAAAAAATATATATACATCATGCACAGTGTACTTTTTGTTGGCAGAAACATTCAAATATGAACATGTAAACATCAGACATACAAATGTGCATTAAAGATGGCACCTTATGGCTATAAGAGGGAACTGCACTTTGTGAAAATTGTAGATAAGAACCAAGAATACTTTTGTATAGTTGTGGGTATTTATATTTATTTATGTAGTTACAGGACAGTGTGTATTGGCATTAGTTGCAGCGAACAAGATGCACACACCAGATGCAGAGACGCTAATTTCCATCTGTTGTCCTGGACAAACGACCGACAAAATAAAACATCACATGGATTACAAAGTGCTGATATAGTGGAAGAAAACCATTAGTATGTTCAGGCTGAGCGGTTAGAGCCAAATACATAAAAGGAGCTTACATTCTAAAAGTACAATAACATTTCCTGGAATAAGATATGAAAGAAAGAAGAGAGAGAAGAAAAAAAGGAGAATACATAAATAAATAAATAGGCTAATCGTACCTCCATGGTGGTCATGGAGATGGCTCATCAAATCTGAAGTGTTGCCTCCCTTCACAGAGACTTTCTTCTGCAGACAGGTTGACCATCTTCAGTTAGTTTCCCCTCAGCATCCTTTTAAAAATCCAAAATACATCCAGACTTCCGACTTTGTCCTTTTTTTTTGGGGGGGGGGTTGTCTTTGAGAGGCCAAACGTTGCAAACTGCGCATGTGCGCCTGGAGTTCTGCTGCTTCTCCAGGAAATGAAGGGTATCACCGTAAGTTTTTCAAAGTGCATTAATTAAACACGGTTTTTAATAATTAGAATTTGAAACGGTAAAACTGTCTGGAATTTTCCCGCGGTAGTCATTGTATCCCTGTTATCCGGAGATTCACACAAAATCCGTACAGAGCTGACTGCTGCAGTTTGGCATACTTATGTATTTTTGGTCAAGGAACATACTAGCTAAACCGACAAGTTGATAGGACCAATATTTTGGGAGATATTAGTATTTTTGGAAGCCACTTACAATTATGTTGCTTTGCCCAGAACGCTTTGGCGGTGACTGCTGGACAAATATGGTACAGCATGCAGGAATACACAACAGCATAAAAACTACCACATCTAGAACCCGTGGATCCCCATGGGTCAACACGCCAGTTTGTATTTATGTTCAAAATGATATTTGCCAATTCAAAGTCATATTAAATTAAAATGATTTCATTGTAATGTTGACACCAGGCATAATGTTGGTGGCATTACACTTATAAGACCAACATTACAACACAAGAATGTTAACAATGAGGTCTGTCCTACACCTTTTCCCCGGTTGCTCCCTGCTCCCCTTCCAGTATCTATCCCCTCACCTCATCTGTACTACCTTCTCCTATCTGCCCTGTGACCCCAAAAGACCTGAAAAATGTAGCTCAACACTGCCGTCCAAATTTAATGGTCATCCCCGGTTTGGCCAAAGAACTCATCTAAGAGTTGCACATGACTAGCATGAAAGATTGGGTGATTTGGCAAAGAGCGATTGCGTTGACGGCGTTGCCAAAGGGCAAATTCGATGCATCTGCCCCGATTTGACCTTGAAAATGAAGATCAAGGTAGTAAAACCATATTCGCTCATGTAGTTTCATATGAATGTAGTTCCTGTGCATATGTGCTTTAGAAAAACCCTGGAAGAATGAAGGTTTCAAAGCTGGAGTCTGTTCTTTGAACCTGACAGGACTAAACCTCTTAAAATGTCAAAGTGTTCTGCTCCTTTAATAATTTTATGGTGCCCCTAGGAGCCTAAAGGTACCTCAAAGATAGTGTCACACTTATTCGAGTACCTATAACCTTTATATGTGTGATCCTTTGAGGCTATGTTGAGGTACATTGACAGAAGTTTTAGTCATAATTTTACATTTCTTGGAAAACCTTCCAAAGAGGAAAAAAGTGGGTGGATAAACCGATAGGTTACTGTCTCTCTTTAGAAGTACAGTTCAAGAGCTTAAGGGCAATGGTCTGAAACGTTCCCACTGTGGTGATTGTGACTGGATTCCACTGGAAAAAGCTACATCCTGTTTTTTTTTTTTTTTTTTTTTTTTTTATCGGCATTGGTTTATACTTCACTGAGAGCGTTCCAGTAGCTAATTGCACTGTGTTATCTGCTGGGCTGGTTTGTTCAGATCCTGATGAGGTCATTTTTCTTTATTTGTAGTTCCTCTACCAAGGCAAACTAGGTTATGTAATTAAATCATTTCTTATTTGGTCTGTTTTAATTGTATTTACAGTTATGATATAGGCCACTGACAAAGTAAAGAGAGTTTGTTTGTTATAAACACATTAATATGCATTTTGCACAGAGCACATAATGTTAATAAATTCAGAAATTGTTATGAAAAAAAATTCCATCATTTTTTTCATGTGGTATTTTTTTCCTACAATAAAGCCCCCCCCCAAAAAAAAAAAAAAAAAAAAAATTTCAATCCCAAATATGTGTATTCAACTGCTTGCTAAAGTTATCCATTAATCTGTCAGGTTATGATTTCACTGACTATGCCACAAAGTAATAATAGTATAGTTTGTGGTATAGTATGTACTATAGCAGTGTTTTTCAACCTTGGGGTCGCCTGACATTCCAATGGGGTCGCCTGGAATTTCTAGTATTTGATAAAAATAAAAACTTACTAATAAAAAATAAATGGTGAGTTGAGAGACAATCCCAATCCATAAAAGACATGACAAACTGAAGCTGAAACTGAAGCACTGTGGTACTGTTTATCTGTCA
>JAPQRP010000012.1:1508128-1518414 GCA_037367295.1 Apogon hyalosoma | reverse complement strand
GGAGTTGAATTAATGAAGAATTCAGATCCAAGCAGAGCATTTACAGTTTATGTAGACCACAGGGAAATGTTTTAAAAGGCAGAATCTGCTTTTTTTTTTTCTTTTTTTTTTTTTTAAAGCAAAATATCACTCCTTTAATATATTCCACCCACTGCAAAGTCCCATTGAAATGAGATAATCAACATCAATGCAACTTTGCTTGTCGGTGGTCAGTATGTTATTGGTGTACATCTTATGCCTTAGGGAGGGACTTTCCCTATGTCTTTTAGTATGATTCCAGCTGTTCCTGCATATTTTATCATAATCAAGTATGTATATCTATGGTTGTTTGTGTTACACACCAAACAGATGTGAAATACTCATGAGACTGATCTTCTGCTCTTCAAGTGTGCAATCTCCAACATATTTAGCGCTTCCCTTTTTCTTCTGGCACTTTTTTTTTTTTTGCTGCCACTTCACAGTTTTTTCAGTGAGCGTTTGATGCTTCTTTTCCCTGAGCGGGAAGTGGTCATGTGTGGAAGTTTTACATCCTGAATACATGCGTAGCTATTTGTCTCTACGTGTTTGTCAGTGCTTCCGAGGTGTCGCTGCACATCGCTGTCAAATGTCACTCTTTCCATCCCCGTCTTGTCAAGTCTCTCTCCTTGAAGTGGTCTCTCGTCTCCTCGCCGTCATCTCCGAGCCCTTAATAGTGTCACAGCGCCGCATTTTACAGCGTGCTCTCCTGCTATTTTTCTAATGACGCTGCTGTCAAATATGGTGACTCACGATTCAGCATACCCTCCTCTTTTCTACTTTGTTCAAAGCAAATCAAGGCAGCGCCTGCATTTTTCTAAGCACAATTCCGAGACAGCCCGTCATCCCTTTAGCTTGAAAGCGATTTCTTCAATGCAAACTGTCAAATCATGAAAATCCTTTTGCCCACATTTCCTTGTTTGCAAAAGACAGCAGAGACAGGGGTAAATTTATTCTTGGTCATCGTTATTACACGTAAGAGCTTAAGCGACATTGTTCTTTGACATGTGACAGATGCTTATAGGATATTTCGAATGTCTGCAGTGATCATTAGTTTTTGTTTGGGTGAACGACGCAATCGCTCTTCTTTAGCTTAGAACTCTTCAAAAACCCCATGTCAGATAAATCACCGGTCTATTTATACTTTGGGGGAAGAACATTTATTTTGATATACATTGTGGTGATGACAGGAAAACATCTATTATGCTCGGTTTGTCATTTTCTAGCAAACCACAAACTTTATAGCAATGTTTTCTGTCACTCAGATAGGACTTTGTATCGGTGCTGACAATGTTTACTTGTTGAATAGGGCTGCAACTAATGAGAATTTTAATTATCAATTAATCTTTAGATGATTTTAATAACTAATCGATTCGTCAGATAAACAGAAAAGACTCAATTCTAAAAGATCAGTATTTAACCCAAAGTAATATAGGCTGCAGACAAGTCACTAATGATTACATCCCTGCAATGGCTTCGGACATAGTTAGCGAGCACTAGCCTGCTACCTAGACTTGTTATGGCTACAGACTAGCAGCTCCTGTTACAGGCTATCAAGCTAGCGTTGTATATATATTAGTTCCAGTCAACAATGGGTAACGTTAATCTGGTGGCCTGATAAACGAAGATGGATGAAAATGTAATAATTTCGACAATAGTGTCTAAGTAGCTAGCAGGCTAAAGTAATCACAACACGTAGGCTATCTTAAGCTAATGTTTACATTATGTTCGCGGTGGCCACAGAAGCCCCGTTTGCCCGAAACATAGTGTGCTGTGGGATTTTGGCCATTTTTTTCAACATATTCAAGTTTTATTCCATAAATGTCGCAGTACGTTTGGGCCAAACGAGGCTGCCATGGCTACTGCGAACAGAATGTAAACGTAGCTTTAAAAATCTGGCCCAGCCTCAGCCATGCTGCTCTGGTTTCCTCTGTTACAGTAAACAGCGTGCGGGCATTCTTCAATACTAACGCACTCAAGACTCAACGAATTGATCGCCAAATTCGTTGCCAACTCTTAAGAATTGATTTGGATCGATTTAATCGATTTGTTGTTACAGCACTATTGTTGAATTTTATTTAAGTAGATATTCAAATACTTACTCCATTTGTATATGTCATAACACTTTATAAATGTACTTTTTCTAACGTCAACATTTTATTTAGAAGAAAACTAGTGATATCTGACATTTTTCCTGTATTTCACCAGTTTCAACCATTTGATGGCAGTGAGATTAAAAAACGTGGTTATAATGAAAGTCAATAGGATGTTTTTGTCCAGAGGGAGTATTTTTATGACCAGAGGGAGTATCTGATACTTAAAAAAAACCAAAATTCTATCCAAGACTCTAATAACCATCAATGTTTCATCCACTTACTATTTATTTTATGGAAAATATTCAATTTTTTTGTGTTTTTTTTTGTGGTAATAAATCACTCAGAATACAAATGATTAATCTGGCATTTAAAGGGTTAAAATCCTGAAAACTATTGAATGTTTGGTAGTTTTGAGCTGGGGTGGGGGGGGGTATTTGAGAGATTTTTTTTTTTTTTAAATATTGATGTATGATGATTTTATAGCAGTTTATTTTATTTATTTATTTATTTTTGTGCTTGTACATTTTTGTCCATGAGGATGACCAGAGGGTGCAAAATGCATCATGGGAAAATAAAACAAATCTAAGAGTAAAAGACACTGGATTTAAAAACTGTAACAAAAGAAACATTTCTGCCAAATTTCATTCCTAAAGCTGCAACACAGCCTAAATGATCAATAAATGAAAAGAAAAAAAAAAAAAAAAGAAGAAGAAAAATGTCCAAAAATGTACAGAGGAGGACTGAAGGGTTAACCATCTTTAACTCCTTTAACTGTTCAAGGCAGACGACCGCCCTCCAGGAGTCGGGGTGCGCTCCAGGTTTCTGCCTGTTTAAAGGAAGTTTTTCCTCACTACTATCACCAAGTGTTTGCTCCTGGAGGATTCTGTTGGGTGTCTGTGAACTGACTTAAAAAGAGTGTGGCCTACACCACACTGGAAAAAATCTGAATCTTACCAAGTGTATTTTTCTCATTTCTAGTCCAAATATCTCATCACACTTAAAAAAAGACAAAATCACCTAAAGAGGAACTTTTCAGTGAGATATAAGAACTTATTTTTGGACAACAGATCTGGAAAATCTAATTTCAAGAAAACTTACCAAGATCATTTTCACTTGTTCCACTGGGAGAAATTTTTACTTGAATAAAGAAAAAAGAAAAAAAATCTTGAATTAAGCAAAAAAAAAAAGAAAATATTTTTGCAGCGCACGCTCTAAATGTAAAGTGTCATGAAATAACTTTTGTCATGATTTGACGGTATATAAATACATTTGTTTGGCACAGAATGAAGGTGAATTAACTTCCCAAGAATGAAGATAAACACTCATAGCCAAGAGTTGTACAGTTGCATTACTGTAAAATCGGAGGAAATTCTGCTGCTTTTGTAAAATGGATTAAAAACGCTGTTAGTTTTTGTGACTGTAGTTGGAGCGTAATGGAAAGACTATCCCCAGGAAAAAATGGACGTCACTTGTCAGTTGGCTTTCATCGAAGGAGCTCAGAACACTGACAAATATCCCGTGGAAAAGATCTTCCTCCTTTTAATAAGCTAATGTTAGTCAAATGCTTTCTGTGTTGCATCCCTTTTCTCTCTGTGTGTGTGCGTGTGTGTGTGTGTGTGTGTGTGTGTGTGCGCATTGCCTCCAGGTTACACATCAGTCACATGCCCTTGCCTGCAGTCAGTTGTTTCTTCTGAATCCTAAGCTCATCTAAACCACACACACCCCCACCCATGGAGACCTTCACGTCGACACACTGAGCCACAGTGGGCTCCAGCAGCAGTGCCGTACGTACACCCTCGGGGTCACGGGGGCTGAATGCCTCCAGTGTGAGTGACTGGAATACCTGCACTGCGGTGGCGTGCAGGTTGTCGGGCACCGGCGATGTACAAGCAGCGAGAGGCAGGAGGCGTTTGCATCATGTCTGTCAGTCTCACACACGTGCAGTGCAGTGCTTCTCTTTCCCCCCCCCTCCCCCATGTCCCGTCGTCTCTGGAGTGTCACCTTATCAGATTGTGCGATGCACTGAGGGCTTCATTAAAATCTAATGCTGTCTGTCTGTCACTCCCACCCTCCTCTCCCTTCACTGTGTCACTACTCGCTCCTCTCTCTCTCTCTCTCTCTCTCTCTCCGTCCTCGTTGCTCTTTTCTTTCCCCTCGCTCTCAGCTGTTTCCCTCGATATATTTCTCTCCAGAGTCCGCTCCTTTGCCGTTCCTGCCCGGCAGTATAACCACCTTTATGGCTCGAACTGAATGTAATTTGCTGTAATAAAATGCAGCCTTCTTGGATACCTGGACCAGGGGCCATTCTAAATCCAGTACCAGGACCTTTAGGGGGGGGATAAGCCCCTAATGAGAATGTCTGTTTACATTCCTGTCTCCTTTTGCTCAAAAAAATATCAAATGTCCAATGCAATATCCTGAAGAAGTATAATTTTCTTAGTTTTGATTATTTTCTGTTCTATTCTGATGTTTGCTTGATGTTCAAGATTATACATGGACTCACACCCTCCCACCTGAGAACCTGCCTGGCCCCGCCCAACAATAGCAAAACTGTCAGGGCTAGGACCAGGGCTTCCTCAAGGGGTGACTGGGACCAGGTTTAGGACAGGGGTTCTCAAACTTTTTCACACCAAGGACCACTTAATCATTCAATTCAATTCAATTTTCAATTTTATTTGTAGACCCCCTCCCCAATAAATAAATAAAATAAAAAACTAATTCATGGACCACCTAACCAGCCAGCCAGTTTCCCACTCTGCCTTACATATTTACCTTGATTTCCAAAAAATGTACCTGTGACGGAATAAAATGATATTCGAAAAATAGTAGCGTGTAATTTTCGTGTCCTTTTTAGCACGTTACATGCGGATTTTTGTAAGCGCACGTCAAATAAAAAATGTGTTTCATCTGAAAAAATAGTTTATTTCATCTCAGAAAATATTTATTTTTAAAATAGACCCAAAGTGCTTCCAAACTTGCTTCATAACATTAGTCTATACCTTGTTTGAATTTTTAGCCCCATGTCCTGTTTTAGGACCAGTTTCATAGAAGCACCCAGATGTAATTTTAATTTATTGCTTTTCCGTTGTATTAATTGTTTGTCTGTGTGTTTAATAGACTTTGTATATATTGTTGTGGTTCTATCTCTGTATTAACTGTTGGTTGCCTGCCCAGGGGCTACAGATACAAATTAGCTGTTAGCTGTTAGCTAACTCTGGTGCAATTGTAAAACTGTGTATTTGTCCCTGTCAAATAAACTTTTGTTTTTTTTTTTTAAGTGATTTGTTCCAAACATGCAATGAAATTTAACCCATACAGGAATAAGTAAAACATAAATAATAATACAAAAATCACCAATCAAGACAATGTTACACAGAAGAACAGTAGCATAGTTTAATTTACAAAAATAAACTACACTAAATATCTTAGAATATAAAAAATAAAGTAGTCTTTTGTTTTGACACACCTCAACTCAAAAAAAAAAAAAAGGTGCAAATCAAGGGACTTGGCTTTAAATTAACCACATTCTTATCCCCATTCAAAACATGACCATTAAAATATCCTCGTCAGTTTTTAGTTAGACAATAAAACTGCTGTTAGGGTTAGGAAAAGATCCCGGTTTGGGTTCAAACAGGCCTTTTCATGGCATTAACTACTGTGGAAAAAGTCTCCCACATCTCACTAACATGGTAACACATGGCATTCGCTGGTAACTGGTGATGCCTGTGGTGTGAATGAGCTGTAAAAAATGTGGAACGTAACTACGATAGCTCAGCCAAATTGTTTTCCACATTGGTTTCATTTTTCTCCTTGGTATTTACATGTCAACTGCAGCAAAAATGTAACGGAAGCGTTCACGCCAGACAGCGGCTCCAAAAAAGGCTCCCGTAGACTAACACTGAACTACTCTGTGAAAAAAATAAGGCCATTTTTTTCCAGGACTCACTTTACTCTCATTCATTGTATCTGGATCTCTAATAAGGAATCTAGCGTCCAACTTTAAAATCTCAGGTCAAATAGACGCCTGTGATGTCCGCCAGGCTCGGACAGATCACTCACCTGTTCAGTCTGACTCTCAGAGTTTGATTATGCAAAGAAACATGTTTTTTTGTCCTTCCTGACTGACAGCACTCAGGGTTGATAGTCATTTTACGGTCTTGTTTATGTACCCTGACCGTTATGCAAAGCTTGACATTTAGTTTTTATTAAGTCAATAGCGGCGGCGCCCCACGTCTCGCACGAAGAAGAAGACGATAGAAATCACCCAGAATCATTTTCGAAAACATTAATATTTAAATAAATGAGTTATATATGAGACAGACTGTGAGTGCTGTGTAGAATCTGCGTTCAAGTGGAGTTTACACAGGTTTTTGGTTATTTAACGCTCGTTCTTTTTATGTGCTGTTATTTGTGTGCACCAGCGCTGGTGATGTGGGTGTGTGTGTATGTAAAACACTTTGTGCTATATTTTACTGTATGAAACGTGATATATAAATAAAGATTGCTTGATCGATTAATGAGGCAAGGCGGGTTTATTTCTATAGCACATTTCATGTACAAGACAATTCCAAGTGCTTTACATAAAACATTAAAAGCATTTACAGCAGGGAAGCGATAAAAAGTATAGGCGTGAAAAGAAAAAAGAAAAAAAAGACATATATAGATAAAACAGATAATGAGCACATGACAATGAGCAGTTTCCTGTTTTGGGCGCCGCCTGAGAACTCCATAGGCTCTGGTTATGAATGGTGCGTGCACTGCGGACCCCCCTACCAGAGATAGGAGAGCCTGGCAACGCAAAAAATTGCAGCCAAGCACCTCCCACAGGAGTAAACATCACATCCAGGAAAGCATCAAGACCTTCCTCGGAAATAGAATCAGAGAATCGGTCTGTAAATACTACTACTGGGCTACGAGTTACCAGCTGGATAGCTCGGTAGCGTGGGGAGGCGGGGTTTATTCCCGGTACTAGCGGTATCAGTGATATGTTTTGAACCCTTAAGTTGATTTTCATTATTTTTTTCTTTTTTGTTTTTTTTTTTTTTCATGCCATGCGATCTACCTGCACCACCTTCAGCCCTGGTCTGAACGCACCGTCCATACCATCAGTGGAAAAGACATGACTGACTTCATTTTAAAAACAGAGTCAGAGAAAATTGTGCACGTTTGACGGATAGACGGTGAAATTTACAAATGAAAAATACACGACTGAAAACACACGCTGTGTATTTTAATTTCAATTACTGTTCTTAAACAGTGGTGCATGTACTTCGGTGTATCCTAGTGGTGACATGTGGTTATAGTGCGGCTAAAAACTGACTTACATACACCAAAAAAAATCATTTCACCAGCCACCATCGGTCAGTAAGCTAGCATTTAGCATTAGCTCTCATGTGACCTTTCCCACACCCGTAACTCTTCCCCCCTTTTGTCCAAAAATGTCATCACTTCTGGCTCCAAAAAGTCAACACTGTGATGGCTACAGTTGTGGAAAAAAATTATTAGACCACCCTTTGTTTTCTTCAATTTCTTGTTCATTTTAATGCCTGGTCCAAATAAAGGTCCATTTGTTTGGACAAATATAATGATAACAACAAAAATAACTCATAGTAGTTGAATTTCAGAGCCGATATCTATCCATTTTCCATGTTTTCTTGATAATAACCAAAATCACTTCAGTTTTTATATCAATATCTATGTCACTGTACTGACAAAAACAGTGCTTTTATTCATTCCGTGTTTTCTTTTCTGTCTGTTTTAGTCACATGATCCACACAGGAGTTAATACTTGATTGCAGAACCATTGTTTTCGATGACTTTTGATGGTCTGATCATTTTTTCCACAACTGTATATCAGTGGCTGACTTCAAAACCAGTTCAGAAACCAGTGGGGAACTTGTGGTCTCTTTAGTTTTTGGGCCCATTACAGTATTATGAAACTTTAAATTTTCCAAGTTTGTAATGCGGTCACCTTAACATCTACAGGCCACAGTAGGCTGTTTAAGGAGTAACGTTAGAAAGCAACTAGGAGCTAGTTCTAGCAAAATCATTTCTGTCAGGGTGCTCAAGAGCGGGAGGAAGTCAATTAAAATGAGTTGTTCTTTTCTAATCTTTTCTATTGTTTACTTTTGTTGTTTTTCATTCTGTCGGCCTTTTCTGTCCCTTATCGGCTTTTCATGAGAACGGGGACAGTAACAAAGCTAAACTCTTACAACCAAACTGTCGATAAGCTACTCATTATCTGTATTTTTTAATTAAACTACTGATATACAGACTTCTCGTGCGGGGCGTACGGGGTCGTTTAACACAGAAACTGGTCAAACACTTAGTAAGGACATGTTCCACAGGAGGAAAACATACTCGGGAGACATTCAAAACAAAACCCGATGAACGTTTTAGTCCTGTAATAACTCATGTAAGTAGTACTTTTTATGGGTTTTGGTGTTTTCAGTTCTCACACCCTTGTCCTGTTACCTGTAAAAGCATAACACGACCAGCGAACCGTCAACTTTAACCC
This sequence comes from Apogon hyalosoma, assembly GCA_037367295.1. Lineage (NCBI taxonomy): Eukaryota > Metazoa > Chordata > Actinopteri > Kurtiformes > Apogonidae > Apogon > Apogon hyalosoma. The sequence goes on along the minus strand of JAPQRP010000012.1, from coordinate 1,509,786 downwards.
GTATTTCCACACATATTGAAGCTGTCAGTCCACATGTCAGATGGGATGAATTCAGTATCACGGCGCCTTGTTTTTTTTTTGTTTTTTTTTTTTTGTGGCTGCTCTTTTGCTCTGTCACAGATGGTCTGTCTGTGACGGATAAGAGTCCACATCCACTGACCCATAACATGCAGTGATATTTAATAGCCTGTGTGCCACATGAGTAAACCCCTTAGTGGACCCAGTCGAGTGGGAGCAGGTGAAAGCAGCACAACGCCACGGACTCGCATTTAGATTGTGCGTCATGCTCCTCGTGAATGCTGACACGAAGCGCCGATTTGATGGATCTACAGATTAGGTTTGCGAGACTATGGAGCAGTGAGCCCACCACATGAATGTTTTATAGTCCAGGAAGACAGATCATTTACGGCCCGGGTATTGTCGACCCTACAGACTCCGAAAGAAGGGAAGAGAGGCTGGAGGGTGGTAATCATAGTCAACCTATTGCATGCAATGTTTATGAAAATTATGTATAATATAGTCATTACTCTGCCCCGTCTGCCCTGCAGGTTACAGGTTGGCCTTCATGTCATTCCTGAGGAAAAATAATGCATTTTTGCAGACTTGGGTACTTTGCATTTTCACATTATAGATGTCACTCCGATCATCACCAACACAATTTGAAATACTTAGAGCAAAATTATATTATTTAGCAGAATTTGTAGGTAGTTTGAAGGCCTCGGTTTTCCCATTTCATTCTTCATTTGTGTAAAATTCGACATCAAAGAATTCAAGAAAGAACATCCTGTGTCTTTTCTAAACGACTTTTGGGACACTAGAACTCAGTTTCTCCCTGCACACGCACAAAAAAAGAGTTTGCCAAAATCTCAAAGTTTTCAGTGACCTAAACCGGTGTTTTCATGTGAATGATGATGAACATGAGAAAATCTTTTTTTTTTTTTCCAGATAACCAGCAACGTGTAAACACTGGGGCTCTGGTAGCAGCTGTGGGCCCCATGAAAGCTAAACGTTGTGGGCTCTTTAGGAAATTCAGTATCTTGTCGATTTGTCGGAGCAGGGGGAGGTGGTATGTATGTGGGGTAGGGGCAGCAGTTATATACATGGGGGTGCGGTCCATAGGTAACGTAACTAACACTGGTGTGAAACTTCAGTGTCACTATTACACAGTGGATCTTACATTAAATTTTCACATCTTCTAATCTGTATCCACTGGAGCCCCTCCACTGCTCTATGGGCCCCCCACAAATGCTGGGCCCCATGAATTTGCCACATTTACCCCCTTTACAGCACCCTAGTGTATACATGACATTAAACTGGCAACAGTTCATTTTCACTATGACTTGGTGCTATATAAGTAACATTTGATACTGACTCATCCTAAGACACTTCAATTCTAAAGTGTTAATGGATTCAAACAACATGCCCCCTTTCTAATCTACCATGGCCACTAAAACCAGCTCTCTCAACAGGTGGATCATGACCCAAAAATGTTTTTTTTATTGCTGACACAGTCTGCTGTTGGAATGTTAACCCTTTGGTCGCCCCATTTTTTTTCTGATCACCCTTCATTTGTGGCCTCCTTAATTCAAATAGTTATTGTATAAAACTGTTAGGAGATAGAGGTGTACTGTGAATTAGAATGTATAGTATATGCAGAA
>JAPQRP010000012.1:1441275-1453209 GCA_037367295.1 Apogon hyalosoma | reverse complement strand
TTGACTCCTCCCCAAAGTGGATCAGTGATACTGAGGTCAGCAGACTCACATGGACACTCCTTCACCTGCACTTTTTTTCTGCTGTTCCAATGACAGGTGGACTTGAACTTGTTTTGGATCATTGTCATGTTGAAACACCCAAGACCATCCAGTTCGCATCCAGGCAGGGTATGTAAACTTATGAGCACATCTGTATATTTTAATAAGAAATAGCCTCCATCATCTCATGAGAGACTAAACAAAGGCGTAGAGTTTTACACTTTAACAAACAATGATGTGACCTCTATTTGACTCCTGACTGATCGCCCTGTCCGTACGAATATGATTTCGGTTGTATCCGCAAAAGTTTTCTGTCGGATAGGCCTTTTATCTGGATGAAACTGGTGTTTTCAGTCACTGAAACCGCAACTTTTTGAAACCGGGTCCCAGACCGGACACATTTGAAAACACTGGTTTTACATCTTTGTCTGTTTGACCAACCACAACTTTTCTAAAACGATGATGTCATAGCCCCCCCCTCTAAACTTTCACCCCAGAAGCAAGATGCCACTTCACAACAACAACAATAACGACAACAACGGCGGATTACGGAGTGGTGCTCGTGCTACAACAGCTATTGAACTTATTGGAAATATTAATTCCAAATCTTCTCGAGGTGTTTTTTTTTTTTTTTTTTTCTCCAGCTTCTGTTTTGAGCTGATGGTGAAACCTTTAAATATATGTACATCTGAAGTCAGTGAGTCTGCTTCTTCACAACCGTAAAAGCCACCTGATGCCTCTTTGCCGAGCTGGTTGAAAATGTAATCATATATTTTAATAAGAAAGAGCCTCCATCATCTCAGGAGAGACTAAACAAAGGCTTAGGGTTTTGCATTGCTCGGGGCTTCAGGATTAAGACAAAGTCAAACTATTTGGAGGCGCAGAGCCCATAGATGGTGCAGCAGTGAGAATGGAAATCCATCATAAGTTGAGAGGTAGATTGTTTAGTCTCAAACTCTGAAAGGAACCCGGAGAAAAGTAATCTCCTAGTGTAAAGTTGCCTAAGGAGCAAAAGATTATAGTGGCATGTGAATTTGCCCATTTAAAAGCATGATTTATTTTTACTATGATGTAAAATCTTCACTCAGTTTTTGCAGTTGAAAACACACACACACACAAAAAAAAGGTAAAGCTTATGTGTGCTATAATAAAAAGGGTCTTTTATAGGCCTCAATGAAAAAGACATACTGCAGATATTATGAACTTTATAGTGGATCCAGTGGTTATTTTCAACTCAAACATTAACTTGAACTTGTGTAAAGATCCTGTGGGTCGTTCCACGCTGGGGTGTCACTGAAGACCCAGCTCTTCAGAGACCACCTTCAAACATTCCATGTTTGAATGTATTATTATTGTTATTCTATTGTTTTATTCGGTATTGGTTTATTGTTTGGATTTGTACGGTTTTTAATTTTACAGCTGTTTTAAGTCTTTTCAATCTGTTCTTGTATTTTATTCTTTTATTTTGGTTTTCATTTATTCTTCTGTACAGCATTTTGATCCGCTGTGGTTGTTTTAAAGTGCTTTACAAATAAAGTAGAGAGAAAGAGCTCGATTGTTAATCTTCCCCTTGGAAGTCGCTTTGAAAAAAGCATCTGCCAAATGCATAAATGTAATGTAATAATAATGGATTAGATTTACATATATGAACACATACTCAAAGTGCGTACAGTGGATCCATTATTCATTCACTCTCACATTCTCCCTCTGGTGGTGGTAAACTACATATGTAGCCAAAGCTGCCCAGGGGCAGGCTGATGGAAGCATGGCTACCACTTTGCACCGAACATTCATACACCAGCCACTGGAGGCTAGGTGGGTACTGAGTGTGTGCTGTTGAAAAAGAAAAACACCTTTAAATTCAATTTGAATTTGTCTATTTTAAACCGAAAATCAATTAACCACTTTTCTTTTGTTTCCAAAAAGAAAATCTAATTATCAAAAGATTCACTGACTCATGGATGTTCAGCTTATTCACATTTATGGTGAAGAGATAGTTTGTAAATGTAAATATTTTCATAATAAAATGTACGTTTTTGAACTAAAAAAAAAGAGAAAAATATGGAATTGTTATTATTTATAGGCTATTATGCTATTATTTTACTGGTCCGGCTCACAGTTAAATTGGGATGTATGTGGCCCTTCAGGTTGTACATGGTTGCTCCTGTCATCCATATTTGTTTTATTAAGGATATTCTGTAGATGTAAACATTTTCATAATGTAATTTTACTTCTTTCAGTCTAAAATGTAGAGAAAAGTTTGGAGTTTACTCTTTTTTTTTTAAATAGGTTATTCTATTTTTATTCTATTTTATTTTAGTGGTCCGGCCCACTTGAGATCACATTAGTCTGAATGTGGCCCCTGAACTAGACTAACTCTGACACTCCTGTTTTAGAGTCTCATATGCAAAGAAAAAGAAACGAGTCGGGCCAAGGAATCAAAGAACAAACTCTTGGCAGTGCCCTCTGATAAAAGTATTAGCATCATGTTTTATGTTCTGTACTAATAGAAGAGTTGCATTAAAAAAAAAGTTGAAACACTGCAAAAGGAAACCCAAAGTATAGACGCATACCCTTCTGGGTTTCACTGAGCACAACCAGCTGAGACAAAAACACTGCGGGTGATTTTCAGAGGATATGAAAGAGCTCAGATTTTTAAAGCTACAATGCTTCTCCACACTATGATGAAATTAATCCCATTTTTGTGTTAAACCTTTTCTTTTTTTTTTTTTTTTTTTTTTTTTTTTTTTTTTCTTCTTCCTAATACGTTCAAAATATAAGCCTCTTATCCATTGCTGCTGGAGCAGGCCCAGTTTGAATCCTGCTGTCTGGTCTGTGTTATGTCTTTTTTCACTGTAAATTTCTTTATTTTTTTCGGTTGTTTTTCGCTGCAGTACGACGGATTCAGCAAAATTCTCCATATGTTATTTCTGTTAACCCTTTAGCCCCTGACGTGTCTGTGGTGAGCGTCCTGAATGTATGATTTCTTTTAAATCTTCATAAAAATTCAATCATTTCCTCAATAAGAAAAAAAATTCAAAATGTGCTGATAGAATAGACATCTGAGCATGCTCAGTGCGGCCCTTGCCGCCTGGAATAGGGGGCAAACAAAACAGAGCAGTGAGTGAGACCAAGTCACTATAAAAATAGACAGTTTGGGCTTCTTTTTTTGTTTTGTTTTTTTTTGTTTTTACTGTTGTTTGCAGTGTTATCAGTGCAGAGCCCAATACACACCATTAATCACAAATATCCAGTTTCAAGCTGAAAATAATAAACATCATTTAGAAGTGTCATATATTCAATCGGTGCAAATATTACAATAGAGCACCTCTCCGTTGCAATTTTAACTTCAACTTATTACTCCTGTACGAAGGTCAATACATTTTTGTTTATATTTTTTATCTTATAAATCTTTATCTGATCTAAACTTGAATTAAACATGTTAAAGTGAAGGGTTTCCTGTGAACTTACCAACACACACCTGAACTTACACTCGATACAAAGGCATTGGAAGAGCTCGCTGCTGTTTCATTTATTCAAATATCCTCCTCCATGGAAAAAGTGGGCCGGTTTGGACATGAAACTCTCAGGATGAAAAAGGGGCCCACTCCGCCCCTGTTCAGAAGTCAATACATGCGTACCCGTTAGCGGCATTCGCTCCTGATCACAATTTTAAAAGCAGCTGAAAAATTGCCAACATGATATCATGAATCGTGTACAGATAACACGCCCCGCTTTTAATTGCTGTGTTATCTGTTCGCATTGTAAGCTTTCCGCGTGAATAGTGGTTAGGGTTAGCAGTTACGGATATGTAAACCGAAGATCTTGGTGTACACTGACATGCGATCAAGTGGCATTGAATAACATGCGGAGGGATGAAAATGCGTACGTACAGCACGCCAAATGCCGTAAGAACTGGTGTGGCGTACAATGCGATTTCATGAGATCAGTCTGAAAATTGCAAGAATTTACATTTTGCACTGTTGGATCAAAATGACTGTCTTACTGCGTCCAACCTCAGCGGCGATGGCGCGTTGCTTACGCAGCTCAGCAATCTGACTACGTTCAAAGGGAGACGGCCTTTTCGCTTTTGCCATCAGGAGGTCAGGACAGTGTGAATACCTGACAGAAAATAACACTGAATCCACATTTTTGCACAGATTTTGGCTTTTAAAGGCTGTGGGCTTTAACCCATAAGGACCAAGTGCTACTATGGAACCAGTTCCCAAATGATTTTTTCGCACTATTTAATCTTTCTAAAGTGATTTGTTACCATTTATTAAAATATTATCCTCTGTATTTTGCATTTTTCACTGTAAATCATGTATTTTCCTATATTTAATATCCTATATTAATTTTAGATGTTCATGAAAAATCAGTCAATTCAAAGGTTATTATATCAAAAATAAAGAAAACTGAAGAAAAAGTGACTTTTTTTAGCAAAAATAAAGAAAGCACCTCCAACCATCATCACTGAGCAAACTCCATGGGTTTTTACTGGTGAATCAATATTTTAGAAGATACCAAGGATCCATTTTCATATTAAAATATGTGTATTAACTTTAACCAATAAAGATCCAGTGGTACTTTTGCGGCAGTTCCCGAATGATTTATTTTCTCTATATTTAACATTTCCTAAGTGATTTGTCACCATTTATTATAAAATAATCCTCTGTATTTTGCATTTTTCCACTAAAAATCAGGTATTTTCCAATATTTAATTTACTGATTATGTAGCTGTTCATAAAAGCTCAGATTAAATTTGTGGGTTATTGTATCAAAAACAGAAAAAAAAAACTGAAGAAAAAGTGACTTTTTCAGTAAAATCGATCATTAACTGAACATAAAACAAGTGTCTCCATCCACCGTCATTAGACAATTAGACATTATATTAGACTGGATCAATACGTTATTAATCCCAAACTGGGAAATTGCTTTGTTGCAGCAGCGTTAAATACAGTAAGAAACAGAAGAATAATAGATGCACAGATGTGTGAAAATGCGCAAAATGTGTTTCCGTTACATTTTTGCGCTATACTTCTGTATATTGAAACATCTCAAAAACCATCTCATGAGAGTGTAAACACATTTTTGCGATCTTTGACAGTTTTTGCGACATTTCAGTGTTTCCATTACCAGTTATCTATTGTTATATATCTCTTTATTCTCTCACTTTGGGAATTGAACTAATTATGCAAGGCAGAGTGTTTCACAAAAATGACCACTGCTGCAAAATCATTCACAATTTATATGCGTTTAACTGGGCAGGTTCTGCGTGTAACACAAGTGGACACGATGGGTTACACACAAAACCTGGAATGAGACTGAGATTCATGTAAAACCCACATGTCTGGATTAGAAAAACTACTAGGATCATCAAATTTAACACAGTGTCTTTATTTATAGTGGTATATCAGACCATTTACAGCCATGTTTTCAGATCTAATGCACTGACACCTAGGTAGCTTTTCCCATTTTTGGCCCAAGTATTTTATTAAAAATTCATTCATTTTGGGACGGCTCAGAGCAGGAGTATAATTCTTTTTTGCATTTATCTGAGGTCATCATTAGGTACATTCTGGGAGGAAATATGTCTACATTTCTCTTTTATTATTGGGTCTAAAAAAGCTGGAAAAGTGCCAGATACCAAAATAAACCCAGTTCCATAGAAACACCCATATAAATAGAAATAAAAATAATAATGTGTCTGAAACAAAATTATTCCAACTTTAAGGGTGACATTGCGTTCTGGAGAAATTCTGATTTCCTTCTTGCAGTAGATGACAAGATTATGCTTTGTTGTTCAGTGAAGTCACCTTTTAAACTTGAAGGAAGTAACACTCTGACATTTATTGTTGTAATTTATTTATACCCATAAAGAGAATCTGAAATCTCTGTAGACTAAATCCTGGGAACCCAGCCATCTACACCTCATGCCTATATGTAAGATGTGTATGAATATTTCAGTAATAAATAACTGAGTCGCCGTGGCGTCTGTGATGACGGTGCACATTCTTTACCCACAACGAGCAGGTTTTGGTACAAGTGGGATTTGGTTTTCCCCTTTGTCACATTGTATTTTTATGGACGCTTGACCCTTTTAGCTGAGTAAGCGTGCTGTATGTCCGGGACGCTCTGCTTCATGTGCATGCACAGGCCTCATTCACACCTGCCAGATGTTGTGTAACACGCTGAGCAGTTAAAGGCTGTCGTCCTCAAAGCTGCTCAAAGACACCAACTTTATCCAATTATTCACAGAGGTGTTTTTTTCCTCCTTCAGATGGCAGAAATCCATACAGTGCATTCTAGGTCACTATAAAAGCTAGAAGTCTGTGCACTGTTAGGCTCTAAGTACGTAAAAACATTCCAAAACAACTCTTTAGGGCACAATTTTGGCAAGTCACACAAGATGATAAACATTTTAAGTATAAGCTGTTTACCAATTGATTACTTGGCTGTTGTTAATTTTCTTTTTTTTTAATCAATTCAAGAATTTCTGTAAAGCCCTGTGAGGCGACTTTGTTGTGATCTTGCGCTCTATAAATAAAATTGAACTGAACTGAAACTAAATTTCATTGTCATCAGCAGGGTGCGATTTGTTGGGGGGATGGGGGGGGGGTTACATCCCTACTTCTGCTCAGTGAATTTCATCCTCGGGGGAGACAACCAACCAAGTGAAATAACAGGCAGGTTGTGACAGTTTTCTTACTCCTATATCCTACATTACTGGCACTAACGTTCACCTGAACCCAACTGTCAGCGGTGTCAGAATTCGTGAACATCATGAGCCTCCTACCCCCCCCCCCCCCAATCCACGAAAAAATTTGGGACTGGGGTTACACTATTCTAAAATTAATGCAACAACATGAGTTACACAGGGTCTTTACGCAGGGGTACTGCTCCCAATGAGAAACACCATAATAATCCAAATGCTTACATTCAGTGTTGCTTCAGTAAGGAAAGTACCCCCCCCCAAAAAAAACAAATTTGCGACCGAGGGGGTGGAAAAAGGGAGTTCTCCACATGTAGCTTGACATACAGTTTTTAAAACGCTATAAAAGTGTTCAGTCCCACCACAAAAATAATAATAAACTTCATTGCAGACACAAGTCCATATAACACAAGCACACAGCATACAGAATAAATACAAAAATAAGATAAATAGGATAAAAAGCAGATACTGAATTTGTGCACATTATAAAATATACAAACTGTTGCACCAGTGCCGTCTCAGTTTAGCAGTGAATCGATAGCAGCTTTTCAGGGGGCTGACCAGGGCTTCTATTACGTGGTTCTTTGATGTATCCAGGCGGCACATAAAACTGAACAACTGTCTTAATAGTGCCTCACTAGTTGGCACTCCTGTGGCCACAAACAGCTGACTGGCACTATGCCACCGAGGGACACGAAGCAGCAACCTCCCTGCATCATTATAGGCTACCTTGAGCCTCTGCAAACTCATTTTCTTATCATTTGACCACAGTTGAGCAGTATATAACAGTGTAATGTAGGTTCTGAATAGTGAACACTTCACCAAATCAGAGCACATAGAGAATACATTTTACAGCACTGTCAATGAATAATAATAATAATAATAATAATAATAATAATAATAATAATAATAATAATGGATTAGATTTATATTGCGCTTTTCTACGAATGCATACTCAAAGCACATACAGTGGATCCATTATTCATTCGCTCACATAGTCACACTCCGGTGGCGGGAAACTACATATGTAGCCACAGCTGCCCTGGGGCAGACTGACGGCAACTCCGACCACCACCAGTGTGAGTAGCAGCACTGGAGGCAAGGAGGGTGGACACAACAGCACATGACTGGAACAGAGCGGGATTAGAACCGCCAAGCCTTCGGTTACTGGACGACCCGCTCTACCACCTGTCCTCGGTCATGTCATATCTAATGATATGACATGACCGAGGTATTTAATTTCCTCACATACATCAAGAGGACTGTCAGACAAATAAAAGATCGGAAAGTCACTAGATTTGTCGCTAGTGGCTCGTAAAAAAAAAAAAAAAAAAAAAAAAAAAAAAGTCACCAAGAGGCTTTGAAAAGTCGCCAGATTTAGTGACAAAGTCGCAAAGTTGGCAACGCTGCTTGCATTTCGACATGAGGTCCGCATTGTGTCACGCCCCACCCCCCCCGGGAGACAGTCCAACCACTGGTGTATCATTTAGGTTTTGGTCCATAGGGTCAAAGGTCAAGAGCATTGTAATCTCTGCATAACTGCAACAAGAGAGATCTGCAATGAAGGATTACGATGCAAGAACAGTAGAAAAATCTGATTAAACTTAACACATGTAGTAATGAATGAATGCATGAAAGCAGCTGAATGGAAAAGCATTCATTTTGCACGTTGTAGAGGTGTTGTTTGGAATAATAATCACACGGGGCAGTGATCTGTGGAGCCTAGGCGGGTGTTTTTCTGGTATTTTTGGGTTATGTTTGTTCTTCTGTGTTGCAGGTTGTCGGGTCGTGATGGATTGATTTTCCTTCCCTTTTCTTGCTGCATGGCTTTTTTTCCACATGAAGATGCAGTTTTTCATTAAGGAGCAGCGTTTATTGCCATTTTTTTGGAGAAGATTATTGATTTTTTGCGCCTTAATGGAACTCTAAGGATCCCTGGGCCGACTTCCACAGACATTCACAGAACCGCTGCATGATACGAAGTTGTGTGTCATCGTTATTCAAATACGTCGAAAATGCATTACTTCAGTTGTAGTTGAACCTGAAACCCATTCATAAAGGAAAGTGCTTCAATTTATCGGTTTCTTTTTGACAATAATCTGATGCAAACATTTGATCACAAGGTTCCGAACAAAGGAGAGGGAGGAGAGAAAACCAACGAAGAACTGGACAACCAGGTTAGGGGAACGGTCAGTGGATCTTTTGGTAATTGGATTTTCTTTTCAGAAACAAAACAAAAACTAGTGGTTCATTGATTTTTGTTTTGAAATTCAAGAATTAAAATTGAAATTCAAGGCATTTTTCTTTTTCTGTCAAAACAGATAAACCAACTTTAAAAAAATGTTCTCTTTCTAGCAACAAAAAAGAAAGTTACTACCTGACAAGAATGGAAAAACGTATGCCCGTTTTTTTTTTTGTTTTTTTTTTTCATTTTCTAAGACCGGATGTTGTCATTTTCAAGGAAGGAGCGCTAATGCCTATAGATCACAGAGATTCTTATGAGATTCTCCGGTCCGTTTTTCCATTTCTGTCAGGTAGTAACTTTCTTTTGTTATTAGAAAGAGAAAATGAAAATCAACCTGTTTTTTAAATTTGGTTTATCGGTTTTGACACCGAAAAAGAAAAAGGCCTTGAAATTCAATTTCAATTCTTCTATTTTAAAGTGAAAATCAATTAACCACTAGTTTTTCTTTAACGTCTGAAAAGAAAATCCAATTAGCAAAAGATACACTGACCGTGAACTTTTGAATTATTGTTTATTCAACAGGGACAGAGCTACTTCTGGATCAATATATGTATTATGCAAAGATTTAATTTCTCTAGATGGGGTTATACACACCTGATCAAAATTTTTAGACCAGTTGAAAAATCGCAAGAATTTACATTTTGCACTGTTGGATCTTAAGAAGGTTCTAAGTCGAGTTTCAAAATGCAAAAAAGAAGAAACGAGAGTGAGACAAGAGAGTGAGTAAGCAATTTATTGAAACCAACAATTAAACAGAAATTGGCTGTTCATCAGCTCATCAAAAGTTTAAGAACACAGCCTTTAAAAGACGAAATCTGTGCAAAAATGTGGATTCAATGTCATTTTCAGTGTCATCTAAGTGAGGAACTCAAGCAAAGTCCAAATATTAACCAGTTTAAGGAAATGTACCAAAATATTTTGTTTAGCAGTTACAGTTGATAATTGTCATTACTGACTATTGTCATTTACTCATTGATATGGCATAGGGATTAGAGGAAGAGAAGCCTATGTGAATGTATATGTGTATGTATGTATCAGTGTATATGCAGTATGTATTGTATGTGTAAGTGTATGTGCATGGGTATGTACTATATGTGTGTATATAAATAAATAACTAAATAACTAAATAAATAAATATATATATACTTTTTTTTTTTTTTGCTTCCTTCATTTCTGTATTATGTTGTGTAAAGAAGTCAGTTAGTAGCAATCAGGAAGCTTGTACTATTTCTGTGATGTATTCGGAATAAATTAATAACAATTAAAAAATAATTCTGCCAGGTCTTCAGACTGTCCTGACCTCCTGATGCAAAGGTAAACAAGCTTTCTCTCTTTGAACGTGGTCGGGTTGTTGAGCTGCGTAAACGAGGCCTCTCGCAACGCGCCATCGCTGCCGAGGTTGGACGCAGTCAGACAGTCATTTTGAGTCCACTGTCTGGAACCGATGTCCATTTTTGTTAGCATCCCTTGCCATCCATCCCCAAACGTTCTAAGCTGGGTTTAGATCAGGGGAACACTCGGGATGATCCAAAACAGTGACGTTCTTCCTCTGTTCTCAGTCCTTTGTTCCACTGAAGGCAAAGCACCCCAGATCATGATGGCCACGCCCCCTTCGCTGTGCCGCCCAGAAAACGTCTCCAGTGGGATCTCCTTGTCGTGCCCGTAACATTGGAAGCCATCAAGAGAATAAAACTCTCTTCCACCTTTCAGTGTCCTGTGTTTGGTGCTCTCTTGCAAAAAAACAGGCACTTTTGCGGTTTTGTTGAAGGAGACGAGGCCTTTGAAGACGTATTTTGCTCTTAAAGCCTTTCTCTGACAGATGCCGTGTGATGGTTATTGGGCTGCAGTCGGCACCAGTAACCGCCTTCATTCGGGTCCAGTATAGTCCTGTGTCTTGACGTGCAGCCAATCGGATCCTCCGGCTCAGCGCCAGTGATTTTTTTTTGGGTCTTCCGCTTGACTTTTTTGTTCCATAACCTTAAGGATCTTTTCAGAAATTCAAAATAACTGTCTTACTGCGTCCAGCCTCAGCAGCGATGGCGCGTTGCCAGAGGCCTCGCTTATGCAGCTCAACAATCCAACCGCGTTCAAAGAGAGAAAGCTTTTTTCGTCTTTGCCATCAGGAGGTCATGACAGTGTGAATCCCTGACAGAAAATGACACTGAATCCACGCTTTTGCACAGATTTTGGCTTTGAAAGGCTGTGGTCTTAACTTTTGATCAGCTGATGATCAGACTATTTGAGTTTAATTGTTGTTGTCAAGAAAGTGCTTACTTTTTTTTTTTTTTTTTTTGTCTCACACCCATTTCTTCTTTTTGCTTTTTGAAACTCTACTTAGAACCTTTTTAAGATCCAACAGCGCAAAATGAAAATGCAAGCGATTTTTCAGCTGGTCTTAAAATTTTGGTCAGGGATGTATGAACATTTACAGGAAATATGGCGGTCCTAGTGAGCCCGCTGGAGCTGATAAAACTAATAAGAGTATTGTTATCTCTAATGTACAGGTGCTATGCTAAAGATTGTCAGTTGAGGTAATGCTGAATCATCAGCTGAGTACACAGACCTGGTACAGGGTCTGATAGGAGGAGGCCACAGCAGGATCCTGCTTATGGAGGTCAGATCCAGCTTAGCTTACGGCACAGGTCACTATGGGAGGTATTTAAGTGGAGTCATTTTTTACCCACTGCACCTCCACTCCACTGTCTTCACATCCTCCCTCCTGCTCCAAATCCCACTTTAACAGCTGATCATGATGAACTAATGGCTGAAAAATAGTGTGTGATACTGGAGTACTGATACATCTAATCCCAGTATGTGCTGATCTAGGATCCATTTTCATATTAAAATATTTGTATTAACTTTAATAATGGATTAGATTTATATTGCGCTTTTCTATGAACGCATACTCAAAGCGCGTACAGTGGATCCATTATTCATT
>JAPQRP010000012.1:1426466-1441175 GCA_037367295.1 Apogon hyalosoma | reverse complement strand
CCCCACCACCACCACCACCACCACCACACGGTGACAGACCTTTCTGCACCAACTCCGATCAGACGGATCTGACTTCAGCGGATCCGAATCCGGACACCACACGCACTAACAAGTTTGCTGTGGCCCGGTTCCACTAAACTGGTCCAAGGTCACACCCAGCCCGTTAACACCCCCGTTAACAGCCAATCAGCAGTGAAAGCTATGCATGCACACTGCTCATTCATTCACACGGTGGAGAGGAGAAAAAGCTTTGTGAGTGAAGAAACTCTGGAGAGCATATACTGTATATGTTTCGAAGGTAAGCTGAGGCAGCAGACTGTCTTAAAATTGTTCTAAACATCCCAGTCCTCTACAACTCACAACTACTTGTAACATTACTGTTAGGCCCATAGAGCAGTGGAGGGGGTCCAGTGGACACAGGTTAGAAGTTGTGGAAATTGTGTGTAAGGTCTGAAATATTATTAACAGGTGCACTGTATAATAGAGGCATAGAAGCCAGGAGTCAGACGTTGTAAGCATGTTCGGTTTCAGTTTCACTTCAGTTATGGGCCGCACCCCCGCGTATATAACCGCAGCCCCTACCCAACATACACCCCCACACACACACACCCCCGACGTACGTTTATTTGTTTCCCATTAGGAAATTCATCCGTCAATCCAAAATTCTTCAAACACCGACTCACTACTTTAGACAGTGTCTTGCGGCTAATGGAAGAAAAATAAATGTGACATTTTCATTGGTCAAGACTGTGTGCGTGCGCGCGTGTGTGTGTGTGTGTGTGTGTGTGTGTGTGTGTGTGTGTGTGCGTGTAAACTGGTTTCTTTCAATCCATTACAGCAAATGAAAACAAAACACCAATCATCTGCCTGCCATCATTCATCCTCATTTTGGATGCTCAAACGCACACACATGGTCAACACAAATACCATTTATCCAATATCACGTATCCTAATCCATTCTACCCTTTCTATGGTCCAGACAGTTCAGAAACCAATCTGAGAGTCCAGACAGAGGCAAGTCAAAAATCAATGGATTTTACACATCCACTACCCCCTCACTGAGCATCTCTCCACCATCTGCAACTAATCTGTTCCTGGGGTTGTTGAAAAGTGAAAAAAAAAGACACTTTTTATGGTCTGTGGTTTTAGAGCAGAGGTGGGCAATATTTCTTTTCCAGTGGGTCATATTGACTTAAAATCAGGCAGAGGGTCGCACACTGAACATTTGGCCTGGAACGTCAAACTCAAAGTGCTGAAGGCAAGGGGTATTGTTTTTACTTCCACTTGTTTGTTTTTTTTAAAACTCTAGCAGCAAAACTATTGAATTCATACCAAATTGGGTTTATAGATTGCTAGTGACCCAGAATAGATTTGATTACATTTTGGGAACAGTAGGTCAAAGTTCACATTTTTTAATGAATTTTCAAAATCTTTTTTCCCCCAATTTACTTATAACGGGCGAAAATTCAAATGTCTGTAGCAGCAAAGATATTGGTTGAATTTATACCAAATTGGGTTTATAGATTGCCAGTGACCTGGAATAAATATGGTTACATTTTGGGAAAAGTAGGTCAAAGTCCAAAAATTTTAAATGAATTTTTTAAATCTTGTTTTTCCTCCCATTCACTTATAATGGGTGAAATTTCAAATGTCTATAAAAAAAAACCATCAGTTTTGTTTCAATTTACTTCAAACTTGGCACATATATAGAGGCAACTGATATGCTGACATCAGCACATGCATAAACACGTACATAGAACATAGAACGTACATGATCAGTAAATTAAATACAGAAAAATACTCGACTTTCACTGAAAAAAAAAAAGCAAAATATAGAGGATAATATTATGATAAATGATGATAAATCACTTGAGAAAGGTTAAATGGAGAGAAAAAAGTCATTTGGGAACTGACACAAAAGTAGATCTGGGTTTTTATGGGTTAAAATAGTCCAAGGGTCATTTTTCCTCCAGACTGTGTTGGGTCTGTGTAAATGTACAGCCTTTGACATACATTCCATGCCATGCCGTGATAAGTGTGTAAAGTGCTGGGCTTTGGGAGGCTAACGCGGGCAGTGACCATGAGACAGGATGTCAGATCTTAATCATTGCCAAGGATATGACTGACGGTGGGAGTTTGACCCTTCAGACTTGGAACCCTGCTGAATGCAAAAGACATGCACAACAAACACACACTGCAGCCAACAAACAAAGGCTGGTGACAGCTTCCCTATCAGGAGTACATATATCCGATATCAGTGTTGCTTTTCAACCTTGGGATTGAAAAACACTGACCTCAGATAAATGCAAAAAAATTAAACTCTCGCTCTGAGCCATCCCAAAATTTATGAATTCTGAATCAACTATTGGGGCTGAAAATAGGACAAAAATTGGGACAGGAAAAGCTACCTAGGTGTCAGTGCATTGGATCTGAAAACATGGCTGTAAATGGTCTTACATAGTACTAAAAATAAAGACACTGTGTTAAAGTTGTCAATCCTAGTGGTTTTTCTAATCCAGACATGCAGGGTTTTCATGAATCTCAGTCTCATTCCAGGTTTCGTGTATAACCCATCACGTCCACTTGTGTTACATGCGGAACCTGCCCATTTAAACACAAATAAATTGCGACAGCGGCCATTTTTGTCAAACACTGCCTTGCATAATTCGTTCAATTCCCAAAATGTACCTGTGAGAGAATAAAGAGATATTAAAAAAAATAGTAGCGTGTAATTTTCGTGTCCTGTTGACTGTGTTACATGCAGAATTTTGTATTAAATATAATGTAAAATATAAAAATGTGTTTTATCTGAAAAGTAGGTGAGTATTTATTTTTAAAATAGACCCAAAGTGCTTCCAAACTTGCTTCATAACATTAGTCCACATCTTGTTGGAATTTTTAGCCCCATGTCCTGGTTTTAGGACCAGTTTCATAGAAACACCCAGATATAGGTTATTATGATAGTATTTTACTGATCTGACCCATTTGAGATTAAATTGGTCTGTATGTGGAAACTGAACTAAAATGATTCATATCTTCAGTGTAATTTTTGCATTTCACAAATTCATCCCAGGGGCCAGACTGGACCCTTTGGAGGGCCGGATTTGGCCCCAGGGCCGCATGTTTGAGACCTCTGCCAAAACTACAATTGTGACTTTATGTTTATTAGTTATATAGAGTTAAATTTCCTTTTTCCCCCCCACATAAAATCTAAATAGCAACAAATTCTTACAATGCTTTAGTCCTGATGTGTTTTTAACCTGTTTGTGAGGTTTTCAGCCTGGTTTTAAAGTGGTTCAGCAGCTTTTTGTTGCAAAGAAGCAAAAGGGTTAATTCTAGCTGTTCCGCTTTTCCATATTTTGAGATGACAAATGACAAGTTATGGCATCCTTAATCTGAATAAAGATGTATTAGCAGAACATATTTTTTCTTTAGCCACGTAAACATCTCAGTGGTGATACGGTCGTCTTTGGAATTAAGGCAAAAACACATTTTTTCAGTCGGATCCACAGCTAAGGTTTTGTAATGTATATTTTCACACATAAATATTTTTGTGCAAATGGGGAAAAAAAAAAAATTAAGAATTTTACATCCCGTTCCCCTCTGTTGATAGTAATCACATAAACCTGTAGGAAATTGAAAGCATGACGTCTGTGCAGCGACTATGAACACATCAGCCACAGAGACACTGAAGGAAACAAGGTTATTGAGCATTTTAACGTGGAACAAACCAAATCTCATAGCATTGCACATTTATTTCCAGCTCTTGAGTTCAAAAAATAAAAGTCTGAATGTAGCAGTTCCGCATCCTGGCTAGGTTCAGATGTCATCAGTTTAAGTTATAGCGAGATAAACATGATGGAGGATGAAAATGTTCAACTCAGAAGTGAGTCGTCTCTTTCAAAGGGAGCTAAAACCAAATCTTTGGTATCGTCCTGAGCCATAAAGATAATTTTCCAATAAAGAAGGCGATTTGTTCGGCTCTTCTTTTCAATCAGACGTACTCACCTCTGTATCCCACGCATGCTGTGGGAATATGAGAAGATGCGTGTCCTGTAGTGAAGAAAATAAAATCCTCCAAGCAGCGAGCAGCGTCAGCCTGCTGTCAGATAACACACGTCTGAATCACGCTTCAACTCACTACATTACTTGTCAGCAGAAGATTTGATTTAGATAAAGGTGCGTTCTGTGTAACGTTCAATCAGACATACAGTAGACATGCTGGAAGCTGATGAGCCCCTTTAACCCCTAACGACCCAGTGCTATTTTCGTCGCACTTCTCAAATGATCCCCCTGGTGTTGTTTTTGGTTCGGTTTGTTTCTTTGATGTTAACACTCTAGCAGCAAAACCACTGGTTGAATTCATACCAAATTGGGTTTATAGATTGCCAGTGATGCATAATAGAAGTGCTTACATTTTGGAAAAAGTAGGTCGAAGTTCACATTTCTTATTAATTTTTAAATTCTTTTTTTCTCCCATTTTTGTGACCCGGATAACAGAGGACCCAAATGCAGACACAGACCAAGTTCTCAGTTGAAAAGGTTCTTTATACCACAAGTCACAGAGGAAAGAACACCCAAGTCCTTGGCGTCTTTCGCCGACGAGGAGCAGGCAGACGCAGAGTCGAGGGGCAGGCGAAGGGTCCGAGACCAGGGAAACCAGGCAAACCAAAGGGGCTGGGGCAGAAGACAGGTTGGCATACCAGGAGGGCAAACTGAGAGACGTGGTCGGGGCGAAGGCTGGTAGGACACCGGGGGTCAGACGGACGGGTGTTCTCAGGCAGACAGATCAAAACGGGGAGCAGGCAACGGGTAAAACAGGTCAGGGATGGTCCGGATCAAAAACGAAGAATCAGGCAGGAAAAACGCTGGATAGTCTGGCAAAATGCTGAGAACAATCTGGCAAAGGGCAAGGAGCATGGAGGAGAATATAAAGACCCTGCCTGATGACCTGCAGCTGCGCTCACAGGTGAATATGATAAACTGATGACCAGTGGCAGAGTTCAAAGGGTCAGGAGGGGAAAACAGCGACAGAAAAGATGGAAATGTGACAATTTTAATGGGCAAAATTTCAAATGTCTGTAGCAGCAAAACTTTTGGTTGAATTCATACCAAATTGGGTGTATAGATTGCCAGTGACCTAGAATAGATGCGATTGCATTTTGGGAAAAGACTGTCAAAATTCACATTTTTTATGAATTAAAAAAAAAAAATTATCCCATTCACTTATAATGGATGAAATTTCAAATGTCTATAAAAACATCCATTTTGTTTCAATTTACTTCAAACTTGGCACATATATAGAGGCAATTGATATGCTGACATCAGCACATGCAAAGACATGATGACATCAGCTAGATCGATGCCAAAATAAGGAACAATACGTGCGAGGGGCGGGGTTTGTTGTGCCTGGTACCACTTGTTTTTCTCTATTTTTAAGTTTTCTCAAGCGATTTATCACCATTTATTCTAATATTATGCTCGCTATTTTGCATTCTTAAATTAAAATCAGTTTTTTTTTTCTATATTTAATTCACTGGTCATGTAGATATTCCTAAAAGCCAAATTAAAGTTGAGAAAAAGCAGAGACAACGGAAGAAAAAGTGACTTTTTCAGTAAAATCTATCATTAACTGAACATAAACCAAGGGTCTCCATCTACTGTCATTTATCAAACTCCATGGGTTTTACTGGTGAATCAATGAGCCCGTTTACATCCACACCAATACTCCAATCATTATCTGATTTCTGGAGTTTTCAGATTATTAAAGTGATCATGTAAACATCGATAATCTGATGTCTATGTATTTTACACCAATTATTTACATGGATTAATGGAAGAGCAGGTATTTAACTTTTTATATCAGGAAATGATTTTGGTCCCCAGTGGATGTTTGAGTTGTTATGGGTTAAGTATCCGACAGAGGTTTGTCATTTCATCAAATTAGCAGTTACCTCAAAATAGACAGTAATCACTTACGAGGAAAAAATATATTCATGGAACAAATTTAAAAATGTAGGGTGTAAATGTGGGTGTGATTCTGATTCTTTAGGTCTTTTAATGTTCTTTGTATTGGTTTTACATCAACTTATTATGGGCACAATTTTCAAAGGTCTTTTTTTCCTGTTGTTATTTAGTTATTTTTATTGCTATGTAAGTTAAACATTTCGAAGTGTCTATGTCCACAGTACTGTGGGACTATCTTTCTCATTTGTCTATTTCCACAGAGCCAATCAGCGCCCTGGCTCTATCCTGTGTAGACTGGTAACCTGTCACCCTGCTGACACAGTACTGTGGCAATAAGCATCACACATAGCATGGGCCTATCCCGTTACAGGAAAAGGCTAGGGGACCAGTTATCGACGACAACACTCATGATATTTTTCTTTTGCGGATTCTAAAAGTTTTGCGTCCATATCGTTTTAAGAAATATCTGCGTCCAGGTGGAAACGAAAAAAAAACAGGGTTCAAACGGTGTAATGCGTATGCCCCACCCATATGTGGCGCTGTACACAAACACAGACAGAGCCACAGGACACACTAAAACCACAGAAGAATGCACTGAGCATGTGCATGAGGTTACACCCGGGGTTTTCTTCCTCTGGTCATGTGGTACTATGGTGTCATTGTTTCCAAAAAGTGGTGTTTTGCCCATCTATACAGCAACGCCAGGGCGGCATTGTGAGATTTTTCCGCTCTGGGACCCGTTCTCCAAAAATGCCATTTCAGGGCACCGACAACGTTGGTGTCATGTGGACGAAAGGCCAAAGTGATATTAAACTTTTGCAGATTGACATAATTTGGTTGTGATGTGTACGGGGTGTGTACATCATATATCACCACAGTACTGTAGCAACCAGAGGTTAATGGGTTCATGGAACAGCATCCATGATCGGCTCTGTGGCAACAAAAGGTCGTTACTGCTTATTAGTTGCTTTTACACTGGACACATGCGCAAAACCTCAACGATATTTACTAAATGTAAAAAAAAAACAGAATAATGTTGGTTTTTCCATTAAATCACAAATGCTGTGATTTGTTTATTTATTATCGTGAGATGACGCAATAAGTCATTCCATAAACATGGCAACAAACATAAATATCTTGTTGATTTACAGATATATTTATTATTATTATATATTACCCCTCTATCTTGCACTAAATTAAAAAATATTTGGTTTCCTGGTGTGTCCACACATACCGTGACGTGTTTCTTTTAAAACTCTTCTTCTTCTCTTGTTTTAATGTCCGTCAACATCCGTATTTTTAATTCACGTGACTCTAGTTGTGGAAAAAGGTCTTTCCGTTGCAGTTTTGCATAATATACTATTTGCGCTACAGCCGAAAAACCCCCTCTTGCCAGCGCAAAAACTTTTAATCAAAAAAACAAGAGTTTTGGCAAAATTGTCGATTTTCCATTAGGTCAATTTTTATGCGCGAGTTACATTCGTGCAATTTGAGGGTCAACGGAAAAACGACTACTGTCGCAGCACAAATGCTAACATTTGATTGGCTCTGTGGAAATAGACAAACCCATATTTCGTGCCACAGTACTGGGGCTGTAGCCGTTGCCTAAACATTTATATCCCTACATTCTTGGTTGATGTCTAGCCCCCCTTGGAAATTTTGCAGACAGTAGAGTACAGAATCACCCCAACACAGATCCTTCTGCATTTTTATTGTAGTTTATTTGTCCTATTCTTCCTCTTTTATTTCTGTGGTGTCAGTTTGAATGTACCCTAAGGGGGATCAGTAAAGGTACACTGCATTCATGAAGAGCTAGTGTGACATTTATTTTACATACAGTCTGTGCTTCGCATTAACAAACACCTTGTAGCGATCTTCTTAACTTGCTGAAAGTTGATTAGCCTGTAGGAAGGCTGGGGGCAAATGGGACTTTTTCAAAAAATCATTCTCACCTAAGGGGAGAAAAAGCATTAAAAAAAAGGAGCTGAATCTCAAATGAGTACAAATTTTGCACGTTAGCAGCTCATCAAGGCAAAAAGACCTTCATCCTCTTATCAGCATTCTATCCTTAGGCCTCTAAATAAAAATAAAATGACCAAAACAGAAAATTAAATGCATGATTTCTGAAATCGTCAGCCATTGTCTCTCTTTAGCAGCTGCTACAGTGAAGAAACGCTTGGCTGCCATGTCTCTGCAGCCTGTCAAACAATCACTGGTAGAAAATCCCCGGAGAATAGGAGAGATCTGTGTGTGTGTGTGTGTGTGTGTGTGTGTGTGTGTTTGTAAGTTGTGTGTTTTGTCTATATGTGCACATGTCCAAAGTGCACAGTGGGAAGTGGGTATAAAGAATGGATGAGTCCGTTCGAGTCCAGCTCAAAGAAGAGTTTCAATACAGAGAACATCTCAGCGCCGAGGAGCAAATTCACTCAATAACAAAACTTCCGTCTTTTATTTTTTGCAATCTATCATTTTAAAAAATGCTCCGGAGTGAGAGAAAAAAAAAAAAAAGAGACTCATCACCTGTATTAAGTGTGATATCACATAATGGCACCTTTTTTCCTTTCTATCTGAAGTTAATCCTTTAAAGGGCAAATGACTATTTTTGGTCATTCCCTCAAACATTAACTATGGGGCCAATCCTGTGCCTCAGTGAGGTCCAGAAGCATGTTGGTTTTTATAACACGATACAGTGACTGAGAGAGATTTTACGGACATTTCGAAGCTGTGAATAGCGAATAGGAGTGATTTTTGTCAGTTTATGACCTTATAACAGTTGTTTTATTACATGTGTTTACTTTTTAGCAAGTGCTGCTCAGATGTTTTAAGCCAAGAGGAGGGAGATGATGATGTCCAATAACACACTAAGGTTGAAATTTTGAATTTCAGAGTTTTCAATGACCTTGGAGTCGCCTGGAATTTCTAGTAATTAATCAAAATAACAAAAACAAAAACTTAATAAAAAATACATGATGAGTTGAGAGAGACAATCACAATACATAAATGACATAAACTGAAGCTGAAACGGAAGCGCTGTGGTACTGTTTATCTGTCAGATGTTCAAACTGAAGCGCTGTGGTACTGTTTATCTGTCAGATGTTCAAAACTGAAGCGCTGTGGTACTGTTTATCTGTCAGATGTTCAAAACTGAAGCGCTGTGGTACTGTTTATCTGTCAAATGTTCAAAACTGAAGCGCTGTGGTACTGTTTATCTGTCAAATGTTCAAACTGAAGCGCTTTGGTACTGTTTATTTGTCAAATGTTCAAACTGGAGCACTGTGGTACTGTTTATCTGTCAGATGTTCAAACTGAAGCTCTGTGGTACTGTTTATCTGTCAAATGTTCAAAACTGAAGCTCTGTGGTACTGTTTATCTGTCAAATGTTCAAAACTGAAGCGCTGTGGTACTGTTTATCTGTCAGATGTTCAAACTGAAGCACTGTGGTACTGTTTATCTGTCAAATGTTCCTTGTGGTGGGTTTCAGATGCTGCAGCTCTTTCCTAATTCCTAGTTTAGTTCTTGTTTGTCCATAATAATCCGTCCATAATAATATACATTATATAGACTATATGTCATCTAAAATTAACATTTATTTGTAACACAGGCCAGTCTATAGATGATTCAGTGCAATCCTCATTCCACACATTTGTCACTGAAGGAGTCTGCGTATGTTCCAACACACAAATATAAATTGCAGAACGTGTCCTTTCGTTAGCCCATAATTGGATGATTAGTAAGTTTCCTGGCAATCAACATACCCGCCGCCCTTACGGCAGAATGTAACTGTAGATATAAAAAGAAAACGTTTGATGACAGTTTAAATGTTTCACTCAAATCCTGAAAGCTTCTTAACCCATCATCGTTCATCATATCTCCTGAACTGCGGATTCCTGATTTATGCCACTGAGGCAATTTAGCCTTTTTTTTTTTTTTTTTTTGTGATTTATCATCGTTTATTGTATTATTATCCTCTTAATTTTGTGTTTTTCTAGTGAAAATCAGGTATTTTCTTATATTTAATTCACTGATCATGTAGATGTTCATAAAAGCTCAGTTTAAACTTGAAGGTCATTCTATTCAAAACAGAGAAAACTGAAAAAGTGAGTTTTTCAGCAAAGATATTAATACCTGAACATAAACCAAGTGCCTCCATCCTCTGTCACTGATCCAACTCCATGGGTTTTACTGGTGAATCAGTGTTTCCACGGTAACTACGGAGCCTCTGGACGTCCAAATGGGTCATATCTGATGACCATGAAAAGATAATGAACTGTATTTAAACCAATTCTTTACATTGATTGATAGGATTAGTGGATCAACAGGGATTAACCCTTTATATGTCACTCATTGAAATACTCTGAAATTCAAAATTTCAACCTTAGTGTGTTATTCGACGTCATCATCTATCTCCTCTTGCCTTAAAACATCTGAGCAGCACTTGCTAAAAAGTAAACACGCAATAAAACAACTGTTATACGGTCATAAACTGACAAAAATCACTCATAGTCACTATTTACGGCTTCAAAATGTCCATAAAATCTCTCTCAATCACTGTATCGTGTTATAAAAACCAACATGCTTGACCCCATATTTAATGTTTAAGGAAATGACCAAAAAGAGTCATTTGGCTGATGAAGATGCCATCATGTAATATCATACTTAATACAAGTGATGAGTCTTTTTATTTTCTCTCACTCTGGAATATTTAAAAAAAAAAAAAAAAAGTAGATTGCAAAAAATAAAAGACGGAAGTTTTGTTATCGAGCGAATTTGCTCCTCAGCGCTGACATGTTCTCTCACCAAAAATAGCCACTTGCCCGACGACGAGTTAAACAGTTTCGATCCATAGATGGTTTTGGTTGACGGTGCATGTTTGGGTCTTTATGGGTTAAGGATTACACATCAACTTTAAGAATTAAAGGCCGATTTTAGGACGATCACACTCAAGGCTTGTTAGTGCTTTTAAGGATCCGCGGACACCGAGCCTGAGTTCGCCTGGTCTCCACTTTGTTTTCAGGCTTCTCGTTGATACATCTTTGACGGATTGATACCCTCCTCTCATGTAAGCATTGCTGTCAAGACTGGTATGTATGTAAGGACATTCTCCCAGCTGGTCTGTACCTCTGGGACTGCAAAACTTTACCATATGTGCGCATGAAAGTGACTATGGGAAAGGTTTTCATTGAGCCGTTTGTTGTCAGATCCTGGTGTTTCGGATTCTGCTTCACTAACTTCTGTCCTAAGCCTCGATTGAAGACTCCTCTTCATTGCATCCCTTGACAACAAATATACTGTTGTGTAGTTTAATCAGTAATGTACCATACGTCTCATCTGAGGATATTATCATGTGTTGCATCACTGTATTGTAAGAACCACAGTACATATCTGTAGAAAATCTACTTTGAATGAAATCAGACAAAGATTCCCAACCAAGAATGCCAACCTGTAAATTAATACTTTCTCCTTTATTGACTTAAAATTTGACACATTGGGATATTTTACAAAGAAAAGGGGAAAAAATAGACATTAGTGACACAGATTCGAAAATGTCCATTTAGATGTAATATTAGCATAAAAACGACAAGACTGCCACTACATCGATTTAGATTGTTAGCCTCTCTAAAAAGCCTTTATTGCTCTTATTTTTTCACGTTCACAGCCAAATAATGTGTTCAAAGATTCTGAATCATCTTGTTAAACTCATATTAGCTCGTAAAGACCCAGCACTGCTTTTATGGCGGTTTAAAAATGAATTTTTCTCTCTATTTAACCTTTCTCAAGTGATTTATCACCATTTATTATAATAGTATCCTCGATATTTTGCATTTTTTCACTGTAAAGTCTGTATTTTGCTATGTTTAATTTCTTATATTTAATTTAGATATTCATGTAAACTCAGAGTTGATTCAAAGGTTATTATATCAGAACGGAGAAAACTGAAGAAAAAGGGAGATTTTCAGCAAAATCTCTCATTAACTGAACGTAAACCAAGTGTGTCCATCCACTGTCACTGATCCAACTCACTGGCGAATCAATGTTGTCGAACAGGGGTTCCCAAACTTTTAAAGCTTTGACCCCCAAAATAACGTCTGTCCAGTAAGTAAGTAAGTAAGCAGGTAAGTAGCTAGATACTTTAATGATCCCGAAGGAAATTGTGTGGCCGTCTGTTGCTCACATTCATACATACAAGACAGAATAAATACAATCAAGTTAAAAAAAAAAAAAAAAAAATCATTAAGTTAAAAGTACCATACAAAGATTACAATAATTAGATAAATACTACACTAAAAAAAGTGAGAACTGAATGCAGAGGAGTCAAAGGGCACTGCAGAGCCAGAGATCAGGACATTTGTGACTGGCGACCCCCGCTATCCCTGAAGTGACTGAAACGTTAAAAAAAAACCTCACAAGTAAAAGGCGTATCCAAACACGGGCATAACAACACAAAAGAACAGTGCAGCCTGACAACCAGGATATGACTTAAATGCGGCATATTTGCCGCATTGCATTGTGGGTACTGGACATTTTACTCATTGTGTTCTGTTTTATGTGCAGGGGTTCAAGACGGGGTTTATGTTATGTTTATGTTGTCACCTCGCCCTCCGACGGGGAGGCAAGGGGTTTGGTTTGGTTTTTTTTGGTTTGTTTGTGAGCAACTTTACGCAAAAACTACCGGACCAATTTCCATGACATTTTCAGGAAAGGTGCGAGGTGGTCCAGAATAGATCCCATTAAATTTTGGTGAATGTAGGTCAAAGGTCAAGGTCACCAGAAATGTGTTTTTGCAATGATAAGAGATAGGGCAAATCAGGTAAAACGTTTGCGAGGGGCGGGGTTTGTCGTGCCTGGCACCACTTGTTTTTGGTTGGGTTTGGTTGTTAACACTCTTGCAGCAAAACTATTGGTTGAATTCATACCAAATTGAGTTTATTGATTATCAGTGACCCAGAATAGATTTGGTTACATTTTGGGAAAAGTAGGTCAAAGTTAAAATATTTTATGCATTTTTAAATCTTTTTTCCCTCCATTTACTTATAATGGGTGAAATTTCACATGTCTGTAGCAGCAAAACTATTGACTGAATTCATACCAAATTTGGTTTGTTGATTGCCAGTGATCCAGAATAGATTTGGTTACATTTTGGGAAAAGTAGGTCAAAATAAAAAATTTTTACGAATGAAAGAAAAAAAAAAAATCTCCCATTTACTTATAATGGTCAAAATTTCAAATGTCTATAAAAACATCAATTCTGTTTCAAATTACATCAAACTTGGCACATATATAGAGGCAACTGATATGCTGACATCAGCACATGCATAGACATGATGACATCAGCTGGATCGATGCCAGAATAAACTACAATGCGTGTGAGGGGCGGGGTTTGTCGCACCTGGAGCCACTTGTTTAGGTTAATGTGTCTGTTTTACAACATTTATTGGCCTTTTTATGTTTATTTTTATTAGTAGGACACCATTAGTCAAATCTGTAGGACCAAACAATGCCATACCTGTTTGTCAATTTGTTATTATTCTAACTTTTGCACTTACAAAATAAAAGCATCTCCTGTGTTCCATAAGACCCACTGAGCAAAACTTTCTACCTTCAATCTAAAAGTGCAACAATACTGTTGTTAATCTGTCACAATCATCTCAGGTCACAACAGGAGGATTCTGAAAATCATCTCATGACCCCCCCGGGGGGTCCGGATCCCCACTTTGGGAACCCGTTGTAGAAGATGACAGTGTTTCCACGGTAACTATGGAGCCTCTGAACGTCCAAACGGGTCATATCTGACGACCATGAAAAGATGACAAACTGCATTTTACACCGATTATTTACATGGATTGATAGGATTAGAGGATCAACAGGTATTAAACAGTTTAAATAAGCAGTTGCTTTTGGTTGCCAGTGGAGGTTTGGGTCTTTATGGGTTAAAAAAAAAAAAAAAGTGTACTCTTTGGGTGAAATTTCTCACTGAAAGTACACTTCAGTTAACAATAGTCCAGCAATTTCTGCTCAGTGTCCAGGCAGCTGAAATGTTTCCCCAACCCAGTATAGTCAAAGTGAAAAAATTCACAAAAGGTAAATTCTAATAAGATGACACCGGTTGAGCTTTCTGCCTCAGGGTTAAAACTGCGCCATGAAAGAATAAATATGTCCGAGCCCAAGCAGAGATTAAAGTCAGACTGAAAGAAAAACAAAAAAAACAACCTAAAGTCATGTAGGAACAGACGGCAAACACAATTTTATCAAAAAAAGCGGAGAATGATCAAAGATGCAGCGTAAAACAGATTAAATCGGTGATGCTTATCTTTACTTTACGCACATGTTATCTTATTTTTCTTTTTAGATGTGTGACTTGAACAAATATCTGCTGTGATGTGTTTTTTTCTTAAATTATGCAAAACGTTCTGACCTGAACGTGCACGACAGCAGGATTAATGTCATCAGCTCAAGGTGTCCGACTATTCATGCTACTATTAATGGACTGTTTCTGATTGTGGATAATAGTGCTGGGCGATGCCACACTTTTATGATTCGACACGATACCGATTACTTTTTTGGCATATACAGTTGTGGAAAAAATTATTAGACCACCCTTGTTTTCTTCAGTTTCATGTTCATTTTAATGCCTGATCCAACTAAAGGTGTATTTGTTGGGACAAATATAATGATACCAACAAAAATAGCTCATAGTGGTTGAATTTCAGAGCTGATATCTATCCATTTTCCATGTTTTCTTGA
>JAPQRP010000012.1:1381490-1407207 GCA_037367295.1 Apogon hyalosoma | reverse complement strand
TTCATGCAGAGGTGGACCTTACAGACCCTGTAGACCACATTGGACCTGAGATTGTTGCATCACTGTCCTCACTGGAATCGTTGCTGTCACTGTCTTGTAATGTATGTGGAAATTACCAAAAAGAGTCACTCGTAAAGGGTTCGCTGCTTCACGTAGCGTGCTGGAGTTTTGCAGTAATGTGACCGCGTGTGTGACGACCCTGTGTCCGAAAGAAAAGAGATCTTGGACTGGAAGCGCTATGTGTCAATTAAGCGTCAAATCCCATTGGGAGGCACTACCTTTGTGATCTACCGGTCGATTGCGATTAACATATTTGGCACCGTGCACTGGTTAATGATTGCTTCTGAGGCCCAGTGGTGTAGAAGTAATAAGTAACATAAAATGGAAATATTCAAGTGCAGTACATGAACCACAGATTTGTTCTTTGTGACATCACAGATTAGTTGAGCCAGAATTGTTGTGGCGATAGCATGGATGTATCACCATGTCGCAATGTGGGACACACCCAGCTGAGCAACGGGAAACCTCTAAAGAAGGCTTTATCTGGATGAATCCGTCATTGGTTTTAAGTCTAAATGACATTTCTGCCTGAAAAAATCATAATTGCAGTTGTAAGATTCATCCTGCCTCGCTTGTAGCTCATGTTGCATCGCTATGACAACCGACGGCAATGACGGATCGCTACACGTGCAATGGAAATGCAGTGCCAAGCCAAGATTATCCCATCAGTGGAAAGACAGCATTATTCCCATTCCACCTCGGGTGTCACATGAGTGTTGCTGGCTTACAACGTGGTTGAAGTTAAAATAAAAACAAATATTACTTTAACTTCTTTTGACAGACATAAACACACTCGAATGAACAGAATTTAATCCCTGGGAGGACGCCGTGATATGATAGGAAAAGCCGGAGCGATCGCTACCAATTATGACTCTCCCTTCCTTTATTTCAGTTGCGCTGCGACTCCCAGGGAAAGTTGCCGTGTACAAATTTGGATTTCACAGTGGGAAAGCGTTTGAATGGCTGCCTCACAGAGAAAAACACACATACACACACACCCATATCACTGTGACATTCAAGTCCTTTCATGGCTAATTAATAATTTTCAGCAAAATCTTTTTTTAAAGTCTGTTCTGGCTGCTTATTGCTGCAAGGAACGCTGAACAAATTACACACGGGGGAGTCAGTGAGATGATTGATTGCATTCATCAGCCATTTTCCTATTCCTTCATGTTTCTTTCTCTCTTCCGCTCTCTACATGTCAACATCTGACTCCGTCCTCTCTCCCGCTTTGTCAAACCAGCTTTTTTTCACAGTTGTCTCCAGGCTGCCGTCTTCCTTGTTACTGGTGCGCCTCTTTGTGCCAGAAACCGTTCTTTGAGTCAAGTTTCAGAGAGATACTTCGACGCAGCGCTCGGTTTTCACAGCAATAACCTTCTTTGACTTTCCCCCTCGGTGGAGTGTGTCACTAATAATATTTTGAACAAATTTTAGATCAGTAGCACTGCACCATGAAAACTTATACTGGTTCAGTCCTCAAAGAAATATTTCTTGTTAGTGTAAACCAGTGACTCTCAACTGGTGGGTCATGACCAGAGCTGGATCAGACCTCCGTGGGGCCCTTGGCAAAATTCTGCTCAGGGGCTCTCCTGCCCAAACTTCAAAATACAACCTTTTTCTTTCAGCCCCACAAAGGCATACATGAATCATCCCAGCAAACAAAAGTCACTCCTTAGTCGATATTTTTTCATCACTTCCAGTTTGGTATAAGCTCAACTACACTATCATGAAAATTGTAGAAAGGGAGGAAAGTAAGCAAGGTGTGCACCTTGTTGCTGTTCTCGTAGTTCGTTCTCGTGCAGTTTTTTCTTCCTTTTGCGTACCCTGAGGGATCACTCCACTTCATCTTGGAATAAAGGAATAAAATAGACGTCCTTCCGGTAAAGCCCAGGTAAAACCAGAATTTTTGTCTCTTGTTTTTATTCTAAATGGCAGATAACTATGTGGCTATTACCCCTCCCCACTCAGTTACCACTAAAATAAAACCATTTTGATTAAATTAATTAGTTTGGAGTTTGAGTTGTTAAAGAACTTGACTGGATCTCATTAACCACTTAACTACCCCACCAAGTAAAACCTGATGAAAACATTTTTTGTTTGCCTTTTTATTCCGCTGGGTGAGTGATAACAACAATCAGTGATTTGTTTTTTTTTTTGTCAACAGACACCATGGTTTTAAAAATATTAACCTCCACCAAATGGTCAAAATGTCAGTTAATGGTTAAAGTGCATAATTTCACACAAATACTTCAATAAGTAGACAAAACTAAATAAAATGTTAATTTATATAGAAATAAAGACCCAAAAATATCCAGGGTATTTGATTTTTTTTTTCAGCCTTGAAACGTGACATGTCACTTCAGCACACTTCGTCTGTGTGACAATGCAATAGCGTTGATGCTTTTTGAGCATTTGAACCACATGTTCCCTGGTGGTAAGTTACAAAACAATCCTGGTTTGTGTTCAAACACAGGAAAACATTGAATTTCTGACATTTCCACCTTGACACACCCTTTGGGCAGAAGTTGCATCACCCTCTCTTGTCAGAGCAAAGAGGCCAGTGTCCTAAGTCATCATAGCGGACGTCTGGTTGGGGTTTTGGCTGTGAGGGTCTTGGGGTGTAGCCTTTCTTCTGTGGTGGTGGTTGAGAGCTGAGTGATGGTCAACCAACTTTGGAAGCTGGTTTATTGACTTGGTATGAGATACACTGGCATGGTATCAGCTATCACGTTGAAACGTGAGTCATAGTGCCAATAGTCCGCCACCAATGGGAAGTTGAAAACACCCATAATTATCGTCTATACGTAACTCAAAACACTCTCAATTTCTTTAGGACTAGTCTTAATTGGATCCCCCAACTCTTGAGCAGAATACAGGTTTGTGTGATGGGCGATATGTTCAATAATCTCGTCAGTGAAGAGCATTATGGAGTACGGGAAGGGTGAGTGCACCATCAGGGGGTTCAAATGTTGAACCTAAAAACAGTTAGTTTTAATTTGTTTTTAGAGCAGGTTTGCAAGTTTTTATCACTGTATTTATTTGATATCTACCTGTGTGGGTGTGAAAGTGGGTGTGTGTGTGTATGTGTGCGTGTGTGGGAGTGAATGACTAGTGTGGAGCTTTTAAATTTGGTTGTATTGTACAATGCAATGACAACAATAATTTTTTTGTTATTCTTCTTATTCTTTTATTAGTTTTTGGTTTCTACCCTCAGCCACACTAGCTGCAGGGTATTGTCATCAGTTGGTTCATTGTCCAAAAACGTTGCCATGCACTGATAAGTCAGGCCACTGGGGGCAGTAGTGCGCCTGATAAGTCAGGCTGAGGGTTTTCAAGTGCATGCACGTTTCTAAATGCTTAGTTTTCGTTTTGTTTTAGTTTTTTTTTACATTTTTTATCTTCCTCACTGTCATATTCCAAGTAATCCCATGCAGGTCTCTACTGCTCTACAACTCAACTCTAAGACTCTACAACTTTAGTCTCCGTGTTGCCAAGTAGAGTGGGGATGAGAAAAAAATAAATAAATAAATAAAAAGAGTGGGGACAGGAAGTGACGGGCTGTGAAGTGCCGTATGGAGGCGCCAGCAGTTAATTATCATTTACTCTTTTAATTATAGTTTTTATTTATTTCGGTTAAATGTTCTTTCGATTCTAGTTTTCGTCATTTCGTTAGTTTTCGCTAGCAATAATAACCTTGCACTGGACTGAACTAAATGAGTAACTGTAGCTATGACTAAAATAACATTTTGAACCCAGAATTTTAAGGATGCAGTCACTGTTTTCTCACTTCCAAACCCTGCCAAACAAAGTTGAACATAAGCAGAGTGGGCGTAATAGGTGTTTGGATGTTGTTGCTTCAGTCTACTTTTTTCAATAGGTTAAAAAAAAACCAAACTGTCACTTTAGTTGTTTTGTGTTGTTTTTCCCCACTATATTTCTTTTGCTGACTGTTGTTGCACTTAATTACTTGCATCAGCATTTTCTGTACAGACTAAAGTAAATTAAAAAAAAATCTCTGCAGACAATCAAAACAGAACGGGGAAATTATAATTAACACAAGTATAACACGGAAACTTTTTGCGTATAATGGTTAATTTGGATCTTGCGGTGACTAAATGGACTCTAATGCAGATGAAAATGTATGTGGGCGACCTGCAGGAATAGATGTTTTTCCATAAGTGGATAGATGTTTGAAAATAACAGTCATTGTGTTTCTGGCGCCTTAGGAAGAGTCATTTATATCTGCAGAGGGAAGACGGTCCAGCATGTTGATGAATAAGTACTAACGGCGTCAGTTCATCCTGTTGGTTGTGATGATTTCTGCATCCTAGCGTTTTGCTGATACACCGACAGAGCTCTGTTTCTCTTTCTTTTTTTTTTTCCTCCGCCCTTTCGCTCTGTCGCAGATGGTCTGCTTGTAACAGATGACAGAGGAGGCATCCAGCGCCACACAATGTGCACTGGTATTTATTAGCCCTTGAGCCATGCGACTGAACCCTCACTGGACACAGTAGTGAATGG
Organism: Apogon hyalosoma; assembly: GCA_037367295.1. Lineage (NCBI taxonomy): Eukaryota > Metazoa > Chordata > Actinopteri > Kurtiformes > Apogonidae > Apogon > Apogon hyalosoma. The sequence goes on along the minus strand of JAPQRP010000012.1, from coordinate 1,402,626 downwards.
GCGGAGGTCAGAGCAGCACAGTTCGAGTTTAGCATTTGGTGCAAGTGGATGCCGACAACAAAGGCTGATGTGGCGGAGGCGGGATCATGACGTGAGCTCTATAGATGTATAGTTGTACAGAGAAGCCAAACACACTCTGAGTTTGTGTGTTTTATGAATGCAAGTGACCCCATTTACACTGGACATTAGAAATATGGTCAGTGCAGGTTTTGCGACTAATGCATGAAACAATACCAGATGTAAACACTCTGGCCAGATTGGGTTGTGTATCATCCATATAAAATATCCAGATACTGATCATATTTCTTTTTCTTTTTTTCTCTTTTTCTGTCTTTTTGCTCAGTTCTTGTTCTGGTTGCCGTTGCTATTGTGGTTATCACCATGGTTGTTACTGTTTATAATATTGTTGAAATATTCTTGTGAGGGCTTTTGGCACCTTCTTCTTCCTTGCCCCCCCCCTTCTTGCATGTCATGTCCGGCATCGAAATGCAGGTCAACAAAACTCATAATAAAAAAAACAATAGAATATCAAGGGGAGCCTCATATACATTAGGAAGTTTCCCTTGGCAAAGCAAATTTGCTCAGCACCAGAAGGCAGTTAGATGACCATTCAGCTGCTATGATGCTGGACAAGACAAAAAAAAAGAAATATGATCAGTATCTGGATATTTTATATGGATGATACGCAACCCAATCTGGCCAGAGTGTTTACATCTGGTATTGTTTTATGCATTAGTCGCAAAACCTGCACTAGTCATCTAAAATGGTAGCAAATCATAACAGAATACTGTCTCATGTTATAGTGACTGTGATGTTGGACAGTTGGAGAGTATTTAGTCTAATAGGGGTTTTCCATGCATGACACACACAGTTTGAAAAGACTCACTTTGTGTATCGCTTCGTCCGATTTACGTCCGAAGTGTCACTGCTGCGTGCCCCAGTGTACATCGAATAAACAAAGGCAACTATGTTTAAGTTTTCATGGTTTTCCTTCCGATTTTGTTGATTTAGAAGAAGAAATGGGTCGTCACAATTCATCGAGACCGAGCTTCAGAATCCAATCAGGAAGTACGTTGGTGTGTAGCAGGTGTCCCGACCACGGGCATTTCTGGAAGAGGATTAACAGGAAAACATCAGTGATATGCATTAGTCGTGGCTCTAATGTACGGGGGGTGCGGCTAGGACATGGAAAAAAAAAAAAAATGCTGGTAGTGGGTGAGGCTGCAGTTTGGATTGTTTTCCCTACTTTTAACCTCTTGATTCCTTTCACAATACCACTGATGTTTCCCTGCTAATCCTCTTCCCAGAAATGCCAGCGTTCAGGACACCTGTTACACACCGACGTACTTCCTGATTGGATTCGTAAGTTCGGCCCCTCATCTCGATGAATTGCAACGACCCATTTCGTCTTCTCAACTAAATCTGAAGGTAGACCATGAAAACTTAAATATAGCTGCCTTTGTTTATTCCATGTACACTGGGACACGCAGCGGTGACACTTCGATGTGTCCTCAGCCATTGTTGACAAGTTGAACGGAAGAAACGATACACAAAGTGAGTTGTTTCAAACTGTTTCCGTGTCATGCATGAAAAACCCCTATTCCTCAAAAAATGGGTAAGCTACTCTGCCCACTCTTCTTCTTCTTCTTCTTCTTCTTCTTATTATTATTATTATTATTATTATTATTTTCCTGCCCCCGAAAGGGGAGGCAAGGGATATTGTTTTTGGTTCAGTTTGTTTCTTTGCTCCGATTATTAATCAGATTATTATGCATCGACCAGTTTCATATTTAAGTGAATACTGCCTAGACGTCAAATATTAGGCAGAGGTTATTTGAGTTTAAAAAGCGTCATTGTGAACTGAGAGGAAGAGGGTCAGGACTAATAAAAAGTAGATGTGTATCTGTTAAAAGGGTAAACCTTTGAAATGAGTTTGGCAAGGACTATAAAAGTGATATATGATCATAATACATTTTTGTGTGTGTAAAACGCTTGGAAATTTGTTTCAGATTCAGATAACTTTATTTATCCTCTAGGGGCAAATCAGTTTGCAGACATGGGTCGCAGCAGGACAGGACGTTAGACACACATTCCACAATACAATACACTCAGATCTGTCAATCAAAAGGTCCAACCATAAAGTGCAACAGTGACAAAGTGTGATTTTTAAAGTTTAAACAGTTAAATACATAGAGATATAGAGAAATGTATATCAGTCTTATAGCCTTTGCTTAATTAAACACTTACTAGAATAAAATAAAATAAAATAAAAAAGTCTTCAGTTGTTTTTGAAAAATGTCCACAGCTCTTTTAGGCTCTACGTATTCAGTCTTTGTGATAGTTATGCACCTATTTCTTCACTAAATACTTGGTCTATCCTTTTATTCTCCATGTATACTTGATTACTGTATCCTATGACCTTGTTTTGCACAAATATGCCTTGACTACTTACATACTGTACATACTTACAAGATGGTTGATCACATGACTGTAATATCAAGGGATTATGGATATTTAAGATGGCTTGTCAGGATATTTTTTCTGTACTTGAAAGATTATAGCACAAATAAACTCTAATACAAGAACTATACATGAACTCAGATCTTTTTTTGTGTGTGGGTAATTTTCCATTTTCCTTTTCAGGCTGCACGTTTGCTCTACTGCATTGAACAGAGCTGTCTTGTCGCTGTCCAGTGCTGAACCTAATAGAGCTTTTTTATTTATTTTTTTTTTATAAAAATACATAGCATTAAGGTAAATATATATATATATATATATATATATGTGTGCAGTCTTATGTTCATTTTAGTTGTCAAAAGGGTTTTGTGGCTCCCGGTGTTTTCTTGTCTGTGGGAAACTGGTCCAAATGGCTCTTTGAGTGTTTAAGGTTGCCGACCCCTGATCTAGTTGCATAGATGTGAGAATATGTTGACTTTTCTCTTCCTTGTCATCATTCAGATCTGCCTGCAAACCCGATACCTGATGAATAATCAATCAACCCGACTTTCCATCTGCTCATCAAATGGTTCTTGTTTCAATCGGTGCAGCAGTGCGGCGCACATCCTCCCAGTCAACTTTGGGGAGTGAACTCAGAGTTTCTTGTCTTTCTCTAACTTTGTCTTGGCTTGTTTCAGTCTGCTCACAGTTGTACCTGCTCCATAATTCACTGGCACGACTACCTTCACATACATATGCGTAACGCAGATACGGCACACAGGGGTCCGTTCTCATCCACATTGTTCCAACTGTGTTTTTCTTTCTTAAGACTCTAGATTTTCCACACAAGAGCTGTCTGCAATATTTACTATTGACAGGCAGCATTTATACCACATAACATGCGTCATTACTATTTCATGCAAGCTCATAACAATTTATTAATTTATTTTTACCTTATTATGGACTCTTGGTTTTTCGGCATATCATGTTGTAACATGTTTTTCCATTTTACAGCAGGTGGACGTTAGCTAAAGGTGTCCTATAGCTTTTTTCCCATTTGGCTAACCTTCATTTCATTCAAGAATAAACTGTTGTTTGCACTCATGTTGCCTGCTTCTGGGTTGTAGATTTACTATTCTATATACAGTGGGACCTTGACTTACAAATTTAATTTGTTCCATGACAGAGGTCATTACTCAATTTGCTAGTATGTCAAATCGGTTTTCCCCATTGAAATTTATTGAAATGACATTAATCCGTTCCAGCCCCATAGATCGAAATACGTCGAGATAATGTCTAGTGCATCTGATACAACCCAAAGGTGAAACATATTTAAAAAGGACACAAGAATCAAAGAGTATTATTCAAAAAACATTTTTATTTTATTTTATTTTATTGTTTTTTGGTTCTTCATTGTTTTTCATTTCTTTACTTTGTTTGTAGGGTTTGTTTTTCACCCTTTAATACGGCACTCATTGAAATACTCTGAAATTCAAAATTTCAACCTTAGTGTGTTATTGGACATAGTCATCTCCCTCCTCTTGCTATAAAACATCTGAGCAGACACTTACTAAAATGTAAACACATGCAATAAAACACCTGTTACAAGGTCACAAACTGACAAAAATCACTCATATTCAGTATTTACAGCTTAAAAATGTCTATAAAATCTCTCTAAATCACTGTATAGATTTATACAAAACCAACATGCTTCTTGAATTCACTGAGGCACTGGATTAGACCCATTTTTAATGTTTGTGGAAATTACCAAAAATAGTAACTTGCCCGATAAAGGGTTAACTAACCAGAAAAAAAAAAACAAAAAACCTTTAAATCCCTGTTCCCAAAGTAAAAAAAGAAAAGACCACAGAGGACCGGCCAAAATAAAATAAGGACGGTGCGCTGGACAGGCCAACCCCATACATACAGGGCTGTAGAAGCTGCTGGTGCACCGCTACCCTGACCAACAAATAAGCAAGAAACTAAGATGCAACGAAAAGAAAAGCAAAAACAGGACATCCGGATTCGCAACTCAAAGCAAAAAATCAACAGAGCGATGGCTCGTAACTGGGAAAACCCATAAACTGGTGCACTCATGAGTCTGTTTTTTTGTTTGTTTTTTTTTCTGTAAACTGAGAAAACCACAAATACCTGTCAGTGTTTTCATGTTTTACCTGTTCTGTAACTTCCCTTCCATTTCCTCAGTTGGCAAGATATGGTTTGAGGTGGATGCCAGCTGAATTAAATTCAGAACGTACTCCCTAGAGGCTGGAGTTTTTAGATTTAGGCAGGAAGTGTCTTGGTTTAAGTATGTGTCGTTTTTAACCCATTTATGTGGACTTTGTACTAAACCAAGTCCTGATATCAGATAAGAGAATAAGGCTACGTTCAGACTGCAGGCAAATGTGACCCAAATCCGATTTTTTTGCCCAAATATGGCCTGTATCTGATCTGTTAAAGACAGTTTGAACAGCACAAATCAGATTTTTTAAAAATCTGACCCAGGCCACGTTCACATTAGCCTGGCCAGCCATCTGGTCTACTCCATTCAGTGCTAAGAAACCAGTCTGGAATTGGGCCAGTCATTGTGAAAAATGCACCATCTATTCTATACCGAACCAATCACAAGTCTGGGGGGCGGGTGTTTCGTAATGCGCCATTCACACCGACTTTTTTTTGTCAGTCAAAGTCAGTTCCAAGTCCGCGAATCTCTTTACCACTGTTGTCGGTTGTTTACTTGATTCAAAATTAAGGACGGTCTCATTTGTTTGAACTTTACGTCATTGAAATGCAACAAACGTCACAATTCTGCATCCCAGGAGGAGGAGCGGCGAGAAAAACGTATTTACATCCATAAATTCAGTGCGTGCCTGCGTGGTCACGTATCACGTCAGGACCTCTTTGGCGCATGTTTCTCGCTTTGGGGTCGCATTCGGTTCATACTCAAAACTGACAGAAGTCGTATTTGATGTGTACTACGAATGAGCGCACAAAAAAATTGGATTTCACCAATAAATCCGAATTGTGCTGTAAGACCTGCTGTCTGAATGTAGTCTAATGCTGCATTTTCACTACGTGGTACCGGCTCGACTTGACTCGGCCTTTTTTGCGTTTCCATTACGTAAAAGAACCTTTAATCTGGTACTATTTTTTTAGTACTTGCTTGGCTGAGGTTCCAAAACAGGTGAACAGATACTAAAATATGAGGTGTAAACACTGCAGAGCACTGATTGGTCAGAGAGTTGTGTCTACATCATCGCAACGTGATATCATGAACTGCGTGCAGATAACACGCCGCCTTTAATTGCTGTGTTCTCTGTACGCATTACGAGCTTTCTGCATGTATGTTCACGCTGTGTAAAATACCACACGATTAGCAGTTAGGGCTAAGTTTAGCGGTTACGGACGTGAAAACCAGAGATCTCGGTGTACATTGATGTGATCAAATGGCGTTGAATAACACACGAAAGGATGAAAATGCATACATATAGCATGCCAAATGAAATAAAAACTGATGTGGCATACAACGTGATTTCATGACATCACTCTAGTCATTGCGTCATCAATGTGCAACCCGCCATTTAAAAAAAAAAAAAAAGATTTGAAAGTTTACAGTAAATTCACCGGTAAGCTAATCCATGAACGACACCGCGGTCGGTCCAGGAGGCTCAGACATTTCTATCCTTGGTGGCCGATGAAAAGATTCAGCGTGAGCTTGACGAGGCGACACGCAATGAGCGAGTTTATCAGCAACTCTGTGAAAAGACGTCATGGAAGTTGCAAGCAGTGTTGCTATGAGGTCCAGGTGCTGTAAAGTTGGCAGAGGTGGGTGGAGTAGCCAAAAATTACACTCAAGTAAAAGTACTGTTACTTTAGAAAAATATTACTGAAGTAAAAAGTAAAAATAGTCATCCAAATAAGTACTCAAGTAAAAGTAAAAAAGCACGTAAAAAAAAATTACTCAAGTACTGAGTACTTCCTGAGTAACATCATATTTATTGTTCTTTTAAATTCATCAGTTAATAAATAAAATGTTAAAATAAAATATAAAAAATATATATGGGAACATTACAGCTAGTTATAAATATACCAAATAATAATCATTGCCAGTTCGATCACATTAATATTTAGTCTGTTCTTCTGGAGGCAGATCCTGTGCATGGTTTTCGGTTTATGTTTACCAGTTAGCCTAGATGTCTTTGAACGCATCTTCCCCTTCTGTCAAATATCTTGAACTCTAATCACAGAAACCGCGCTAGAATGTCCACAGATAAAACTAAGCTTTGTACGACTCAGACTCGAAGTTGCGTTCTTGTAGCTGAAATGTGGACTTGTTTGTGCAGACGCAGATAACAGCACATGACACAGCTGTTCTTTTTCATAGATCGTAAGGCAAACAGAGTTTGCATGTGCGGACAGGGGTGATCTGCGTCTTCGTCTCGTCGAAATCACAAGCTGCTGTTCCATCCATCGCTGACGTCCACTCCTGTGTTTGTGCTCCGGTGTGCTCACTCTGCTCCAGTGTGAAACTGCTGTCAGACTGTCATGTGACTGCCTGGACACATCTGATTGGTGGTACGGAGTCAAATGTAGCTAGCGGCTACGTTTGATTGGTGAAACGCGGTCATGTGAGTTTTTGGCAGAAGCCTTTCAAACAAAACAAAACAAATGGTTCGTACATTAGCAAATGTCCAAAAATAAAAGTAATGAGTGGAATGTACGCCACTGTAACAGAGAAGAAGTAGCGTTTCTTCTTCATAAATATACTCGAGTAAATGTAAAAAGTATGTCTTTTTAAAAGTACAATTGATGTAAAAAGTTACTTAAGTACATGTAACAGAGTAAATACAATGCGTCACTACCCACCTCTGAAAGTTGGTAGTAACCTGTAATGGAAATGGTTTCCAGGAATAGCACCTGGGACCCGAGTCAAGCCGGTACTGTATAGTGGAAACGCAGCTTAAGTGTCTACACATTGAAAAGTGTGATGAGAAGTAAAAAGATCTGGAAAAGTTGATAATGAAATGCATTTTTTTATTCACAAATGTCAAGAAATGTTGTAATAAGCTGTCATTATTCAGCGAGTGTTGACTGTAAAGCCTCCAGTACGAATTAACTCTGATTATTTCGGATTATCCTCACACTTGGCACTGCTGCGGAAAATGGAGGGATCATTCAATGTGCTCAAATATCCGAGGAAGGATGTCAAATTAGCAAAATCAGTGACTTTGAAAAGCCTGCATTTGTATATTTTTGCACATTACCAGCAGTCTGGCTTTTCCCACAATGCAGCCATGCCTCCTTAACTGTTGGCAGAAGCCGCGTTTATTTTTGTCTCTGTCATTCTTTATGATTTGACAGGAGTCGACAATACAGGCGTTGCTCAGTGGGAAAGGTCTGAGGATTTAGAGGAAACTGCATGACGTTAAGAGGTCTGTGAGAACTTCTGCAGCACCTGCTGAGCTGCATCCAGGAAGAGAAAAAAATAAATAAATAAAAAAAAACAAGAAAAAAAAAAAAACTGAGGGTAAAGGCGTTGTTGTTCTTGCTCGCTCAGTTACTGATGTTCGCAGCCTTCCTCATATGTCTTTCTCGCGTCATATTTGCGTGTTTCCATATTTGTCAGTCATTCCGTCTCTTTTTGCCTGTCAAAAGTCAGATCACTGTGTGTTCAGGTCGTTTCCTAGTGCATTAGGTGCTGAAGTTATTTGTGAAATTGTGTTTAATAGCAGTAATATGAGTATATTGTGGATTGGTGTGTGTGTGTGTGTGTGGGTGTTGAAATCCATTGGCTCAAATCCACTTTCCAATCCATCTCTCTGCATTAATCAGGTGTTGACTCTCTGGTGGTCTTAATCCTTTCTTTAAATAACACACTGACACACACACACACACACACACACACACACACACACACACACTGCATGTCAGAAAAAAATATACAGAGCAGCAAAGACTAAAATTGCACTGAGGGAAAAGATGCAAATAGACATTTTTACTTCCTCATTATGCAACAATATGCAAACAACACACACACACACACATTCACAGTCAACTGAAAACTGGGGAAACCTAGTGTCTTACATAAATTCATAGAGGAACACACACACACACACACATACACACATATACACAAACGCACACCTGTGCAGCACAAAAAATGCAAAGTGAAAATCGTACCCTCCTGAGCAACATTATGCAAAATGCATTTGGAAACATTGTCTTTTCCTGTCTCACACATGCTTAGGTTGAGTGTGTGTGTGTGTGTGTGTCTGTCGAAGCCAAAACCGTGGCTTCTGACCCCCGATCAGCTTTTCTCTTCAAATCCCACAGGTGTTGTTTGGTTTGGTGGTAGTGGTCAACGGATGACAGGGGCGTCAGTGGTCGGGTGATTATTTTCAGAGCAGGGTCAGTGATGGCAGATGTGCAGTGTTAATATCCACATAGTGGGGGTGGGCGATATGGCAAAAACATCATATCCAGGTTTTTACCCCGCCCCTCGAAGGGGTGGCAGGGGGTGTTGTTTTTGGTTTGGTTTGTTTGTTTCTTTGTTTGATTGTTAACACTCTTGCAGCAAAACTACTGGTTGAATTCATACCAAATTGGGTTTATAGACTGCCAGTGACCCAGAATAGATCTGATTAAATTTTGGGAAAAGTAGATGAAAATTCAAATTTTTTTAAAATGAATTTTTAAAATCTTTTTTCCCCCCATTTACTTACACAGTAATGGGTGAAATTCTGAATATCTGTAGCAACAAAACTATTGGTTGAATTCATACCAAATTCAATTTGTAGATTGCCAGTGACTCAGAATAATTGGCATTTCATTTTGGGAAAAGTAGGTCAAAGTTCAAATTTTTAATGTATTTTAAAAATCTTTTTTCTCCCATCTATATATTATTATAAATATTATTATAAAAGCCAAGTGACCTCTGTGTGCACGCGTGTATGTGTCTGTTTTATAACTGATAAACTGGACAGATCTAGCCTTTGCCTTCTGCAGTACTAATGTGGTTTGGGTCAAGGGTCAGACAGGTGAAAACACCTTCTTGATACGACCGATACTTTTGAAGTTACTGGTTGTTTTTAAAATTATAATGGGCTTACAGGCAGCCCATGGATAAGTCCATTCACAGCCACAAACTGGGGCGGAACAATGAAACCGCTGGGACACGATGGGAGAACTGGGTCTGGCTGTGATCACACACTAACAAGGTTGGTCTGGTTCTTACTGTGGCCCGGTTCCACTCCGCCAGTCCCTGGTCAGACCCAGCCCGTTTACCCCCCCCCCCCTTGCTGTAACACAGTGACAGACCGTTCTACGCAGACTCCGATCAGACGTACCGGAGTTCAGCGGATCACTGACTGGAGTTTTTGAGTCACCGTGGACGGCAGTGACTGGAAATAAACCGTCCTGTTCAGTCCTGTGTCGAAGTCTGTGGTCCACGTCAATCCAAAACAAAATGAGTCCCATTCTGTTTCTTCCTAATCTGTGTGTTACACCAGTAACACACAGTAACCAGTAAGTGAATGTCATCAGTTATGTGAATGGGATGAAGTCATACAGTAATGATGGAAAGCCTGTTAAACAAATATATAAGAGAACTACGAATACATTCTTATATGTTACTTTTAATTTCACTACAAAACAAAATGAGTCCCATTTTATTTTTTTCCTAATCTGTGTGTTACACCAGTAAACTTAGCTCAGCGCCCCATTTTATCAACTCTACTGCTTCTAGAACCCATGGACTCCCACGGGTCAACGCGCTAGTTGGTTTATAATGGGACAAATTTCAAATGTCTATGAAAACATCAATTTTGTGTCAATTTACTTCAAACTTGGCACATATGTAGAGGCAATCGATACGCTGACATCAGCACATGCATAGACATGATGACATCAGCTGGATCGATGCCAAAATAAGCTACGACATGTGCGAGGGGCGGGGTTTGTTGTGCCTGGCACCACTTGTTGTTTGATGATTTCTGTGTATTTTTGGTCCCGATATGCTAACAAAAGTTGGTTAAAGTGTTTAACGATGTGATGCATTGTGATAACTAACAGTAACTATCACCCCCCATTTCTGTCTGTGAAACCCCCCCCCCGCAGCTTTCTCCTTCCTAACACGTTGTCCCCAACCCCTCCCCCCCTCCCCCCACTCCTCGCTGAGGAACACTGCTTTAAACAGAGAAAGTCCACAGCAGTTCAAGGCTACCTGCACTGCACAAACTGAGAACCTGCATCTCTGGGGCAGTAATGAGCACCACTGGGATCCCACAGGGGACTGTTTAGGCTCCCTTCCTGTTTACATTGTACACAGTACCCTGAGCCCGTCACATCCAGAAACTCTCAACACTGCTGTGGCATTTATCAGGAATGGACAAGAAGGGGAGTACAGGGATCTGACTAAAACCTTCTGTGACCTCCTATTGAACACCCCCAAGACCAAAGACACTGTGTTGGATTTCGGAAAGTCTAAACCTCCCTCTTCAGCCTGTCAAGGTGGATATTGAGGTGGCACAAATACACTGATGCGCATCTTCGAGATCGACAAGATGGACTGGTCCCTGCACTCAGATGACAGATTAAAGGGACAGAGTCGGATAGTTTTCCCGAAGCAGCTCAGGTTCTTTGACATCTGCCCTAAGACGATGCACGCGCTTTACCAGTCGGCTGTAACCAGTGTGCTGATCTATACCGTGATCTGCTGGGGAGGTAGCATTAAACAAAAGGATGCGAGAAGCTGAACTCACAGGGGACTGTGGTGCAGAGAGCCACGACGAATAAAAGGGGAGGACATCTTGGACAATACGAATCATCCTTTTTCATCCCATTTGAACAAACCGGAGAAACAGCTGCAGTGGATGAGTCACCTCATTAAGATGCAGGACTGAACGTTACGGAAGATGCCTCATCCCCACTGCGTCAGCCTCTGCAACACTGTAGTCAGAGGACTGATAGACTGATGATTACTTGTTTGATTTTCACTCTATTTATTCTGCTTTGTTTAATTTTCTTGAGCTGACAGGGAAGAACTTTTCTCTTGGGGATAACTAAAGTTGATCTGTATCTGTATGTCTGATGCTTTCAATATGGAAACTGCACAGTCGTGGGTTAACTGAGTCTATCACTGTTTTTTGTTTTTTTTAACCTTTATTTATTTATAGTAAACTGTGCAATTAGTTATTAGGCATGAATAGTAAAGAGTTCGCAATCTGATTGAAAACTTGGCTCATATCTGCTGTTTTATTCATCAAATCAATCTAGAACAAAGTTGGAGCAACAGTTTGAGCGAAATCAAAAAAAGAAAGGAGCTCGGAACGAAGGTGAGCAAGCTTGTCTTTGAGAAACAGTGAAAGAATCATAATCACCTTTGAAGGCTGGGAAACACCGTTGGGGAGATTTGCGGCTGTGAATTCGACATAGGTGGGATGAGTTGTGTTCTCACAGGTGCAACGCCGTCAGAAAAGGAATGATTCTCACAATACTATGTTTTTCTTTAGAGTTTGTGAGTTGTTCAGAAATATAAAGACACCGTCGCGTGTGAGAATGAATTCAGTCAGCTGTACGTTCATTTTATTAGCCTCAAAGCATTCACTGTATGGACAAAAGTAATGGAACATGATGAATTCGGGTGTTTCTTTTCGAACATACAATACAAAACAATAATGATAAATGTCGTTATATAGTTTTATATTGTGATAATGTAATGATAATATTTGGTTTAAAATGTCATATTTGCTTCCAAAATGCCTCAGAGATGGTTTTTACTTTTCACAACATTGATTTTTTTTGGTTTTTGTTTTATCCATGACTATGATTTTAAATGCTCTACTTCAAAATTTCTTGAATATTTGTCATTCTCTGACTGTAAATAATACTTTTCTACCACAGCTAAGCATCTACTTTCCTCACGTCTCACTTAAGAAGAAAAATCTGCCATTAAACTTTAAAGGAAATACTCAACGTGATATCATGAATTGCGTACAGATAACACGCCAATTAAAAGTGGTGTGTTGTCTGTACGCATTACAAGCGTTCCGTGTGTATGTCCACGCCGTGTCAAATTCCGCGCAATTAGCGGGTAGCGGTTAGGGTTAGCGGCTACGATATGTAAACAAGAGAGCTTGATGTACATTGACACGCGATCAAATGATGTTGAATAACACGCAAAAGGATGAAAATGCATACGTATACCACGCCAAATGCCATAAGAACATGATTTCTTGAAATCAGTCTGAAATGTTTATAAACTATATGGACAAAAATATTGGGACACATGTTTACAGCTGTAAGATAGAGATATAAACATCAATATTATTAAAAAAAATTGATATTAATCATAATATAAAACTATTATGGTATTTGTCATTGTTGTTTTGCATCCCAGACCCCTGTTAGAAAAGAAACACCTGAATTCAACGTGTCCCAATACTTTTGTCCATTATGCTTTGAAGCTAACGACATGCGACTACAGCCTTTACATTTGCTTCCTGTGTCCACACATTACAGAGTCTTTCCCAGAGAAACTGGAGTTCGGTGGTGGCATATGTGTTTACAGGAATCTTCTTTCAAAACAGATTTAGGACACAGAATTAAGTATACACATGGCTGTTTGTCTGTATACACACACACACACACACGCACACACACACACACACACACACACACACATCCAAAGACTACAATTCCCGGCAAAGTGAAATAGCATGAAAGCATAAATTGACAGCTGGCAAATCACACACTGGTGAGTGAGTGGATGTCAGTAAATGAGCGCAGAGCAAAGTCAATGGATTTGTTAGCGTGTGCATGCAGCGGGATATTGGCTGTCATATTTTACTCTGGCATTCACTGATGTCACCCATCAGTTACCCAGCAATGTGCGCGGGGCTACCAAACATTTATGTGCATTTATATTTTGTCCTCTGTGAGTCATAAATGATCTCTGCGGGGAATCTGAGACATTAAAAAGAAAATTCGTAAACTCGAAGCCAGGGAAATTCTCCTGAAAACAGAGAGCAGTGGTTTCTAAAAGCTGTGTTGTATTTGGTTGGATGTAGCCTGAAGACATGATAGTAATGTTTTGTGTGGTCTTTTTTATTTTATTAGTAAATGTACATCTATTCCTGTCCTTTTATGTCTGCAGTGCATTACTAAAAAGTTTGCCAGAGAAAATTTTAAACCGAGGGGCAACAACCGTGTCAACGTGTAATACCACTGACGAAGACTAAATGGTGGATCCTTCCATTGAACTTCCTGCCAGTCATACTGAGTAAAGGACAGTTTCAGGAGTTTATGCTAACATGCTACTTGATCGGTTAAAATATTTTGAAATATCTGAAATGGTCAAATAATATATACTTAGCACCGTTAAAAACGCACGGTCCAAACGTGGTGTAATTTCCAGAAAATGATTTCCTCACGTGCCTATTTTGTATATGTTGCTCACAAGATGAGTAACACAGTTAACAGCTGTATTTTTTTTGCACAATGTCAGCGTTTGGACTAATCCCTTAATGTCGGACATTGAGTCGAATCTCTTGTACACAGTCTTGACAGGTTTGATCAATAACTGATATAAAGGCAGCAAAGAAAACACCCAAATGTTTTTGCCAGCTCAAAATATCATGACTTACGATACAACGGAGAAAACGTGCCATTGCTTGCCGTCTGTGCCGTCATCGCAGTCCAATCAGATCGGGTCCTCAGGACAGGATCATCAGACTTAGTTCCATGCGTCGTCGCTGCACTGCTTGTTTGGAACCAGAGGTGGACAAAGCTGATATTGAATGATGACACTTTCAGTTTCTGAGTACCTGTATTCAGTGACTGAATAAACTGTTAAGTTGATCACAATTTGTCCACAATTCATTCGCTGATGACCAGTGCTTCCCTCTTTAATATGAAGGTAAACCCACACCAATTAATTTAATATATCTACAAATATACATACTATTCTGACCTGTGTGTTTTTAATGACACTAAGTATAGTCTTTCCACCTAAATATTAGAGTGTACAAACTCATTTTGACATTTCTCCATTATAAATATCCCATAATGCAATGCAGTCATGGTGACAACGAACAATGAACACATGGGTCTTTCCATGAAACTGGGTTCATTTTGGTACCTGATACTTTGCCAGCTTTTAATAATAAAAGAGAAATGCAGACACATTTCCCTCCAGGATGTACCTAATGATGACTTCAGATAAATGCAAAAAATATATACTCTTGCTCTGAGCCATCCCAACATTAATGAATTTTTAATCAAAAATAGGACCATAATTGGGACAGGAAACTCTACCTCAGTGTCAGTGCATTTGATCTGGAAAACATGGCTGTAAATGGTCTTATATACCGCTAGAAATAAAGACATGGTGTTAAATTTGACGATCCTAGTGGTTTTTCTAATCCAGACGTGCAGGTTTTTCACGAATCAAGGGTCTCATTCCAGGTTTTGTGCGTAACCCATCATGTCCACTAGCATTACGTGAGGAACCTGCCCATTTAAACACAAATAAATCGCGAATGATTCTGCAACAGCGATCTTTTTTGTGAAACACTCTGCCTTGCATATTTACTTTGAGTTTCAAAATGTACCTGTGAGAGAATAAAAAGATATTTGAAAAATTGCAGCGTGTAATTTTCGTGTCCTTTTTACCGCGTTACATGCAGATTTTTGTATGTGCATGTCAAATAAAAATGTGTTTTATCTGAAAAATAGCTTCTCTTTTATCCCAGTAAATATTTATTTTTTAAAATAGACTCAAAGTGCTTCCAAACTTGCTTCATAACATCAGTCTACATCTGGTTTCAATGTTTAGCCCCTCTGTCCTGCTTTTAGGATCAGTTTCATAGAAACACCCGCATCCAAACGGCTGGTTGTCAGTAGTATCACACAGAAGCCAGTACAGTTTACAGTATTATACACCTGCCAGTAGAGCTGGATGGTTACCATGGTTACTGGCTAGGTGGCTTTCAGGAAGTCACATGTATTTACTCCCCAAGCAGTGTGTCCTGAAAGATACACTCTGCTGTTTATTTACACACAAGTATGATGAACATGAAGACTTCAGGCAGACCCAGGAGTCAGACTAGTCTCATTTACTGTATTTGGACTCAGACGTCAATCTGAATTGCCTGTTAGTGCGAATGTGAGAGTGAATGGTTGTTGGTGTGTACATGTCAGTCCTGGGATAGACTAGTGATACATGGGGGTGTACTCACCCATCGTCACCCAAAGGTTGCTGGGATAGGATCTAACACCCCCCTGACCCTGTCAAGGATGAGGTGATTCCGAAAATGGATAGATTTATGTTTCATTAATAAGATGTTAGGGATAATGGAGGTTTTGATTGAGATTGTATCCTTTGGGCTTCTATTCATTGACTAAAACATCACATCTGTAATAAGGTGAGGTGATGGGTGTCACAGATGGACCGCCCACTACTTTTTGATTCAAAACTTTTGAACCAGACAAGTTTAAGACAAATATTCCCCATAATTGTAAAGGTCTAAATGCCATCTTAAACATGCTCAAAGGACAACATTTAGTTTCATATATTTTTAAATGAAAAATGTCAAAAACTACTGCGTCAAAAAATTAAACGTCTATTTTTTGCAACAATTACAAAGTTCTCAAAAGTGAAGTTCCTCTCACATTTTTATCCTCAAATGTATTCAGTGTATACCTTAAACCCTCTATTTTACAACCTAATAGTTGGTTAGAGGAAAAAAAAAAGTTTGATCATACCTAAATAGAGTTTTGGAAAAAAGCAGCATCACAGATGGACAACAAAAGTAAATATCAAATTAAGCATTTTTTATCTTAATTACCAATATCGTATATATATACAAACAATAAAACAATATTTACAACATACAAATAATATTAACATTATACTCAAATGTATTTGTTGAGATATATCCTTTTATTTCATGTACTCTGTTGTTATAGTATGTGACTGTAATGCAGTTTCAGTGAGGTGTAATGTTCTGTTCTCACCACAGTGTGGCACAAGACATAATAAACTTGGCAGTGGAGTTCAGAGTTCATCTCAGTCTCAGTGACTTGAAGTGTAAGTGTTCAGTTGAAGAATAAAAAGAGATGCAATAAGGGCTAAAGATTATCATTGTCTCCATGGAGTTGTTCCTCAAGTTCCCCACTGGTGAAGCTGCAAAGCTCAACAGTATTTTGCACAGATATATGCATTTAATAATTGTAAACACTGTGTGTTTAGAATATGACATAAATTATACAATAGTCAAATATCAGTGCATTTGGAATAAATGTAGTTTATTTATAGAGTTTATAAGATGAACCCAGAGTGACGGCATAAAACTTTGTCATTTTCCAAACATTCACACTCATAAAACTCCTCAATTTTTTTTCCACAAATTTTTACTCATTTGAAAATAAATTTTCTTGAAAACATAAGTAATTGCCTAACCAAAAATATAAGTTTGGTGTAGATTATTGTAATTTCCTATTTTTGACCAGATGTTAACCTTCCCTTGACTTGTCCCACCAGTTGATAATAAAGTTTAACAGCCATCAGAAAATGTAACAGTTCACAGTAAAGTCCCACCATATTAAATCATATGCAACGATATTGTAATCATGTAAATAATATTTCTATATGTACTGTACAAGTAATATGAACAGCAGATTTATCTTTATATGTCATGTTCCACTCTTGAATGTTTCTGCCTGTCTTTTCTGCACTTCGTTTTCTATATTTTTCTTCTGTTAACTCTTATCTGAAATTAAACTAGTCCTATCGTTTAAGGATTTTGAGTCTGTGATTCATGATTTTATTACTAATCGGTTAGACCAGGGATTCTCAACCATTTTTGAACCACAGCCCACGAACGGCATCAAGAGCCTACTGGCGCCCCCCTATGCCTGGAAAAATGTCTGTGTGTGTGTGTGTGTGTGTGTGTGTGTGTGGTGGTGGTGGGGGGGGTTACATAATTCAAAAAGTAACACTACGGACCTATATTATATATAAAGTGACAGTGAGGTCTCCTCTCACCTAATCTTTGACTACCTGCTGCCCCCTGAAAACTAATTTGCCACTGGGGGGGGGTGGGGGGGGGTGGTTCCTTAATCTAAAAGTAACACGACAGACCTACATGGGGAGGATGTGGTGGGTTATATAGCTCTATAGATAAAGCTGTGAGAAAGTGAAAGTGAGCTCCACTCACCTTATCATTGACTACCTGCTGCCCCCAAAAACACATTTGCGACTGGGGGTGGGGGGGACGATAGAGGTAACTGAACTTTCTCAGCACTGGCACCTAAACTTTGGAATGAGTTACCCACCCATGTCAAAATGGCTCCTTCTTTGGAAACTTTTAAGTCTAGGCTTAAAGTTCACTTTTATTCCTTGGCGTTTAACCCAGCATGAGAATTGGGCGCTTTCTAAATAAAATTTGATTGATTGATTGATTGACTCTAAAGTTCAACTATGAGATAAACTTTTTTTCCACACTTTCAGACTTTCACACAAATTCTAGACTTTTCAGAGTCTGGAAAACAGCATCATAAAAATCTATTCTTTTTAACCCTTTAAACCCTACGCCTAAAATGGACCACCTGGATGTTTTTTTTTTCTTATTTTGACTATAAAAAGGTTAGAAAACATGCTGTGAGTGAGTCCTTCTGCCCTTTTTTCCAGAGTAGTTAGAACTTTTAAAATCTAGCTGTCATTTACTGTCAGTGTTGGGAATAACAGCGTTAAAAATAACAGCGTTACTAACGCTGTTATTGTTTTTCAGTAACGGGTAATCTAATTAATTACTATTTGAAACGTTACAACCTTGTTACCTTTACCGGCAGTGAAATGTGGTGCGTTACTATGCACTGATATCTAACAGCTGTTATCCGTCCTCCTCGCTCAGTCAGGCACTAGAGGTGTGATGTTCAGGGATGAGTCGAGTCTTTTGAATGTTTTGAATGGCTCTTTTAGGTGAATGATAAGAACCGATTCGTTTGAGTCGCTCTTATATTCAGATTGCCCACTGCCTTCATGCTTCACCTGTGTGCCCATGAGTCTGAAGTGTCCACGCTGCCTTCACATGAACGACTAATGACATGTCCGAGTTTGAGTTGTCCGCAGCGCATCCCATGCACTTGAACACAGCTTTCTGCGCAGCTAACTTAGGGGAGGAGTTACCAGTGAGTCGGACTGACTGGACTGAAGACATTTACCGCTGTATCAGGGGGAGTGACTGAAAAAAATGGAGGTGCGGGATTAACTGGAGGAGCATTTTCTTCCTAGAAATGCAGATCCCCTTATGTGGTGGAAAAGCCGGGCCCTGGTGGACCCCAGTCTCACCAAAGTCATGGTCTAGAAGCTCAGTTTAGTGGGAACATCGGTTCCATCTGGAGGAGTATTCTATAAGACAGAACTAATATCAGAGAGAAGTCGCCTCTAGACGGCATTAGTTCGATCACTTGTCTTCCTGAACTCAAATTTGCCAAAGGATAAGAAGAAGAGGCAGTAGAACCCACAGAGGATGAAACTGCTTTATTATTTCAGGGATAATGTCTTTGATTTTGTTCACACTCCAATAAATATGAAGTTGAATGCAGTATCTGTCTGTGCTGTTCTACTCTATGACACTGCAACAGTCAAACACGCTCAAAAATCAGTTTTCTTTTACACATTTGAAGGTTTTTCAAAAAAGAAACAATAATTACTTTCTCTGGTAACTAATTACATTCATGAAGGAGTAATTCCGTTACTAATTCAATTACTTTTTTGGGAAAGTAACTAGTAACGATAACTAATTACTTTTGTAAAATTATTTGCCCAACACTGTTTACTGTTAGCGCCATTTTTTGTGTTTCAGTTGAAAATTCATATTTATATTTGGATTTGATATCCTGTTAATATTTGAAACGTTATTACCTCCGCCAAGGAGGTTATGTTTTCATCAGGGCTTGTTTGTCTGTTAGCAAGATAACTCAAAACATTATGGATGGATTTTGATGAAATTTTCAGGAGAAGTTGATACTGGCACAAGGAAAAAATGATTGGGGGGGATGATCTGCCTTGATCTCCGAGTGCTTTTCAAGTTTGGATTTATATGTCTAATATTTGAATATTTGAGTAATATCAGTATCAGTATTCATGTCATTTATGTGATGTAATCCTATTGGCTGCTGAGTTTGATACAAAAACGTACTGATGCATGAAAGACGAGGAAGCTGCAGCCTGGAGCCCGGGAACGTCACAGTCTTTCAACCATCACGTGACCTAATTTGTAGCATCTAGGAATTCGTCTTTTGTTTTGTATCATTTTAAGTTTATAGTAAACGTAAGAAACTGAAAAGTTTGGATTCCAGACCCTTTATTTTCTGATATGTGTCGCGCGTAGAAGAACTCCAGGGCTAGTGAGTTAGCATGCTGCACACACTTTAAAATCCAGCAGTCATTTACAGTTTACTGCATGTTATAATACGCCTAAAACAGCTTCTTCTCCAGCTTCTAGTACAGACGTAAGTGAAATTACTATAATGACCCTGAAATATTATTTTGATACACAGCTGAGGTCTTTAGTTGAATCTTTTTAGTAACTGGTAGTTTAATGTTGTTAGGATTTCTCTGTTTCATTAGACTTTTTTTGTTCCACTGGATTCCTTTGTTTTGCTGGTGGGTGATGATGGGATTCTTGAGGTAGGATAGGTCACACCTTGATTTACACAACAAAGTGGCAGATTTACATATGCCCGAAAGGATTGTAAATCACAGAAGATAAGATGTAAAAACACAGTCAGTAAAAACATCTGGTTGACTTAGAATCAGGTAACACCAGACCAGTGTTGGTGACCTTACCTACTTTGCCCACAAAGGGGGTCAGCCCAGAGACTGAGGAGGAGTTTACAAGGAGGATAACAGTGATGTGTCATTACAATATCTGGGCCATTTCATTCTCTTCAGTGGGGTGGACCTTCAGCTGAGTTATACTTCGTTTGTGGTCAGATCAAGTCAATTCAGTAAATTTATAAAAATGAGACTGAAAAGAATCCGGACTAATCCTTGGAGCTGCCAACGAAAGAACGCGCTAACAACCCAAAAAAACCTATAAAGCGCAACGTCTCAGGTTTCAGAAACAGTGAAAGAGTTACAGCCATCTGAACTGCATATACGCAGGGTGTGTCAGCGATGACACGTCAGGTTTTAAAGAGTTAAGACTTTCGAGACCTGCCTAAGCACCCTGTTAAAATCTGATAGGAATATTCACGTGGGCTTGAGGTCGCTGGCATAAAACATGGTTTGGGTCAGAAATGATGATGGGATTGGATGGATGCATGCTGGGGCGCCGTAAAGTGGGGGTAAGCATGACAAATTCCCAGTGTTTCTGGGGGGCCCATAGGGCAGTGGAGGGGGCCCAGTGGATGTAGGTTAGAAGTTGTGAAAATGTGGTGTAAGATCCGCTGTATAATAGAGGCACAGAAGCCAGGAGTCAGACGTTGAAAGCATGTAAAGTTTTAATTTTGCTTCACGCCAGCGTTAATTACATTAGTAATGAACTAGTTATGAACTCCTGAAGCTCCCAGAATGCAACAGATTCCACAATGCTTGAACTATGTATAATGTAGTGCATAAGAGTCTGGTTCCGACTGGCTCTATATGTAAAGTGTCATGAGATAACTTCTGTTATGATTTGGCGCTATATAAATA
>JAPQRP010000012.1:1319554-1339240 GCA_037367295.1 Apogon hyalosoma | reverse complement strand
AACGTATCGTGTTCAGTGAGACTTCCTGAAATATTTTCAACAGTGAAGTAGGCAAAACTTGGGCTAGAACCACACATGTCTGCCATCTAGTGGTGAGGAGTATCATAGGTATTTAGAGTCATATGAAGTATAACAGCGAAATCTAAAGGACAACATACTCCGTCGCCGAAATGTGACGAAGGCGGCGAAAGGGTTAATACTTATACCGACTCATGCCCCCAATTCAGTCTCAGCGCCCCCCTCTTAGCTTTCTCATTCCAAACGCCCCCCTACAGTGTCCCAACACCCCCTGTGGGCTGGTACCACCCCCGTTCATTAACACTGAACTATTTAATCAACATACGGCTTCTCTCTCCAACTCGGAGACAGAGCCATAAACCCGGCTCCCGCAGCTGGACATGAATCTCTCATACGACACATACTGACTTACAGTTTTATTTTATTTTTTACATAATTTAATAAATAGTTGCCATTAACTAAAACACATGTGCTGTTCCTTCCCCACATACGTCCACACTAATCACTCCTGCTGATGTAACAACACACAACTTACACTATCTTTCAATAAACTATACAATCTATAAAATACGCAAGCAATTCACCAAGCTGGTTATGTTAAGGGCGGCTCGTCGTTACACAGATCACAGCTAATGAGGCAAAATCAAGCAGCGTTAGGAGAGTAAAGTTACTCAGATATCACAGTTTGATCAAAAATATAACTTTATTTTAGCAATTATGCTACAAGGCTAACGGTATTATACAATCCAAACTCATTCCTTCCTTTCCCAACCTGCAGCTAAATACCAACACTTTTCAGCATCAGCAAATACCAGCCTGCTCTTGTCATTGCTGCACATGTGTTCTCTTCAGCTACTTGGACATGTCATCTCACTGGGTTTCTGTTTGTCTGTGGCTCATTAGACAGCTCTAAGTACTTGTAATTGTTTCCCAGTCTCATTCAGTGTGAGCATGTGTGAGTGTGTGTTTTCTGTTCACGTTATATCGTGCTTCATTTGTTGCGCTGATTGTCACTGTTTCTCCAACACTGTTCAACAAAGACTCAGAAATCAGCAATAAAAATGTTCTTTAAATGTTACTAAAGATTAAACAAGATGATTGACAATAAAACTATTATGTGAATATATTTATTGTGTTATATATTTCAGCATTATTTCTCATTAGTTTTATTTTGCATTCGGTAAATGATGATTTATTTAATGTATTTTCCCCAAAAAATTTCAAGTAGTACCCCACTTTGGGAACCCCTCCACTAGCTCTATCAATACATTCAAATAATTCAGGGAAAAAACTGATCTTCTGTAACATTGATTCACTAGTAAACCCATGTACTATGATAAATGAGAGCGGTTGTAGACATGTTTTTACGTTCAGTTACTGGAAAAGTCACTTTTTTCTTAGGTTTTCCTTGTGATAATGATCTCTGAGTTTAAGCTGTTTTAAATATGATCAGTAAATTTAACCCTTTAACCCCTGACGTGTCTGTGGTGAGTGTTCTGAATGTATTATTTATGTTAAATATTTATAAAAATTCAACCATTTGCTCAATAAGAACATTTTCCAAACATGCCGGTAGAATAGACCTTGTTCTTTCCATAGACATCTGGGCATGCTCAGTGCACACACACACGCGCGCGCACGCACACACACACACACACACACACACACACGCACACACACACACACACCGCCTGTGGAATGAGGGGTAAAACAGCAGTGAATGAGACTGACTCACTATAAAAATAGATGTTTTGGTTTTTTTTTAACACTGTTTTTCCTTGTGGTTTTTTTGTTTTTACTTTTGTTTGCAGTGTAGTTGTGATTTTCCTTTATTTTTCTTACTGTGTTCTTACCAAGTTTCAACCGTTTTGAGTTTTTGAAATATCTGAACTTGTTACTTTAGGCAAATTTAAAGCTATTTCAAAGGAGCGTGAAATCAATGAGCTTGGTCATTGTAACTGTTTTTAAAATTGCACAAATGATTGTTTTGTAACTTTTGTACGTTTTTTTGTATTATGTGTTGATTATGTCTTGTCAAACTATGTGTTATGCTGCTTTTCTTGGTCAGGTCACTCTTGAAAAAGAGATTTGCAATCTCAATGAGGCTCTTTTTACCTGGTTAAATAAAAGACATATAATAATAATAATAATAATAATGATGGATTAGATTTATATTGTGCTTTTCTATGAATGCATACTCAAAGCACGTACAGTGGATCCATTATTCATTCACTCACACACACATATTCTGGTGGTGGTAAACTACACATGTAGCTACATCTGTCCTGGGGCAGGCTGACGGAAGCGTGGCTGCCAGTTCACGCCTATAGCCCCTCCGACCACCACCGAACATTCATACACAAGTGTTTCCCAAAAAAACTGACATCATTTGAGATGTCCTTATCAGAGTGACTACATGGTCAGAAGAAATGATACTTAATAGGATTTATTTTGGACATAAAATGTTTTATTCTACGAATTTCAAATATAAAATTCTGGGGGATGGTAATTTAATAATAATCCAAAGTTATTACAAATGTTCAATGTGTGTGCCACTTGTGACGCAACACACATCGAGTTGGTAGTGGAGTTCCTTTTTTCCGACACAAACAGCCTTCTTGTTATGCCACGTCCAAATCTGCTTTCCCGTTGGCGCTTGTTTATGAAATTCTATAACAATTTCACGTTGCGCATTCTCATTTGGCTGAGTTTGGGCGTACTTCAATTCACAGAACGCCTTTTCTGTTGCAGTAAAAAACATGTCTATTCCTGAAAGCAGAACAATAAAAATTATCACACTTTTTTGAGCAAAAAGAGCAAACACGTTTTACACAAATTATTAGGTGATGAGGTAATGTCAATTTTTTTGGGACACTTGTGTATATATAAGATATGGAAGAATAATGAATAAAGAGCCAAACTGTTAGAAACTGGCCAAATATGACTTATTTATAACTGGTGCTTGTATGGCTCTAGTTTTAAGGTAAAACTCTTAAAGGGATAAAATAGCAGGGAATCATTTTTAATGTTTTGTGGGAGCCTCATGCACAAATTAATATTTTGTCATATTATCAGTTTAAGACCTTACCGCGCAAAATCAAACAGACAGGTTTTCAGGTTAGATAAGAACCCTCAGTCCCTGCATGTGTTACATATGTATTTATTATGTTTTATAATCCTATTTTAGAAACCTTTACGGTATGAAATCCAGCCTTTACTGTCTAGACCAATGCGCCAACGTTGCTTTGCATGTCAGACTTCATTCATG
This sequence comes from Apogon hyalosoma, assembly GCA_037367295.1. Classification (NCBI taxonomy): domain Eukaryota; kingdom Metazoa; phylum Chordata; class Actinopteri; order Kurtiformes; family Apogonidae; genus Apogon; species Apogon hyalosoma. The sequence goes on along the minus strand of JAPQRP010000012.1, from coordinate 1,335,954 downwards.
CGTTTTCCACCAAGCCCTGAAGGTTTGGCGACACACAGCTTCATCAGTCAAGACGCTTGATATCAAACTGTTTGATGCTTTGGATTTTATGTCAAAAACCCAGCAAGATCTGACAGTTGGCTGCGATGAAAACTACTAAGAAGAGCAAACTGAACAAATGAGAAGGAGGAGGACGGTCAGTGTATCTTTTGGTAATTGGATTTCCTTTTCATAAACAAAACAAAAACTAGTGGTTAATTGATTTTCGTTTTAAAATAGAAGAATTAAAATTGAATTCCAAGGTGTTTTTGTTTTTCAGTATCAAAACGAATAAACCACATTTTAAAAAACAGATTGATTTTTGTTTTTCGCTTTCTCAAAATGGATATTTTGCCAAAAATTGCCAATACAGAGAATGTAATATACAAAGATCAGAGCAAGTACCAATGTGCAAATGTGTCGCTCCACAGTGAGTCAAAATTGGCGCTTATTTCTACTGGAAGATGAACATTAATGAAACGTCAATTGGATTAATTTTGGTATGTTTACAGGTGTGAAAGCGGACCACACTGGGGTCTACATGCTATATAATAACAATTTTATTGCCTGGTGCGGACCAAATAATCGAACTAGCGGTGTGAAGGCGCGCTTAATTAGTATTAAGAGTATTAAGAGAGTCTGTTTTCGACCAATCACAAGATCATTTTTGTTATGATTTGGTGCTGTATAAATAAAATTTGATTGATTAAACATCTCCGCAAGTTGATAGAACCCAAAATTTTTTTTGAGATATTAGTCATTTTGGAATACGTTTTGCGTTACAGTCACAGAAACGCAGTACCATGCTGTTTGATGGGAAATGAAGTTAAAAACAGGAATGCCACATTTACTGCCTATAGTCCCAACATATCGGCATTGGGACCGGTTCCGGGGGGGGGGCAAAGGTGAATGAGCTTCACAACAGTGGGGGAGGAATTAGTAATGCCTGTTAAGTTTCACTTTCACTTCGCAAATTGAAACAGGAGACATAGCTACAGTTGTATGGTCTGCGGCGCAGCACAAACCCTTAAAGCATTGGGTTTAAATAGATTAATCGCATATCTCTGTAATCCAAAACATCACAATTTTTAGTATAACTTCAGAGCTCTTTATTCTGATCACTGATACTTCTAGATTATAATTGAATATTATGAGAGATATATAAATCATGATCTACAAAATATACAATCAACAGCTGTTCCCAGGCTCAGATCAGCCAGAAACCCTTCATGTGATGTCAAGAAACAATAGTTTAACTCAGAGGCTGTTGGACCAAAGATTGAGATCATTCTATCTTGAAAAAAGTGAGACCATCCATCCAGAGAAAACCTCATTTGAGCTCATACTAGCATCTGCAGTCTCATTCTTCCAGTCACTGACCAAACTGACCAGCAAATTGAAAGATCTGCGTTGTGGGTTAAAAGAACATAGAAAGAGAAGAAGAGGATGCAAGGAAATTATGTCACAATTCTTCAATGTCTTGAAAAGTCTATTTATAATCCTCAGTAGTTTTTATGTATAGCTTGTACAAAATTAAGATCTGACTTCTTTTTTTTTTGTATTTTTGCTTTGTTTTGCAGTATGTTTGGGGGCATTCCACTCAAAAAGGAACATCTGTCTGTGCGAGTTATACACATTTTTACTCAAACACTTACAGGAATCCAGTGTAAACAGCGCCTAGGGGAGGTCTTTATCACCTGGAGTGTTTATTCGTATTCAAGGTTGTCATCAGCTCTTAAAAATAACCCAGCCTCTGAGCACAAAGTAAGACAAAATACACTAACAGGAGCTCAATTCGCTGTCTAATGGAAGGGTTTTCCTGTCACTAACATTCCAAATGTGCACAACACGGGTAATAGTAGGCTTCAGTGTCACCCTTCCTCCATTAGATTCATTCAACCACGTTCAACAGTCAAACAGGGTTGAAATTCATCACAAAGGAGGCAGAAACACCAATTTCTCCACCCGGAGCAGCAGAAAATTGACCAGAATGCAATTCAGCCACATGACAAGGCCCCAGCTGCAATCACAAAAACGACCAAATCATGAACTGGAAGATGGCGGGTCTTATTGCTTTCCCATACACCCTCCGCTGATTGGAAACTGTACCTTTACATCACTTTTTGGCAGGGTGATGAAAGGCTTTCTATGAATTAATGCAGTAAATAGAAGGGCTGTAGTTGATCCATTAAGAGTCTGATTACAGGAAGCTCACATGTGATTCTTTCTGGGCATTTCAACAAAGTCATTTTGATAGAATTTCACATTTGGGTTTTTAGAGTAAGATTTACTACATCATTTTCACCTTATTCTCTCTAACTGAATTGGCAGGTGTGCACTAAAGGTGGGCGATACTGGGAATTTCAGTATCGATCTGATACCAAGTAAATACAGGGTTAGTATCGCCGATACTGATACTTTTTCCACTTGAAATGTCATGATCATCAAATAATTTTGTTATTTTGCTTTTAGTTAATTGATTATGATAAAACACAGGGCAAAGATTTTAGGCAAATAAACATTTTTTTAAATTAACTAACTACAATATAAAACAATTTACCAGTATAAAAATAATAAAATAACCCCCCTTTTACCTTTTACTACACAATTAAGAAAAACTTACTAGTGCAAAATAACACAAAAAGCAACAATGTAACAAAATATAAATATAACAATGTCAACAGCACAACAAAAAATACTTTCCATTGCACACAGATGTTTGTGAAAAATAAAGTCAGCTATAAGGTAACAAAGTAAGTTGTGCAAAATAAGTAAACTAAAGCAACAATGTAATAATAAATATACTGTAAATATAACAATATAAACAACACGAAAGAAAAATCCTTTCATTACATGCAGATATTTGTGAAAAATAAAGTCAGTAGTGCCGACGTATAGAAGAGAAACTGCAACAAATGTATCGATCTCATCACACTAGTATCGATCTGATACAGATGCTCACCTTGGTATCGATACTATTGATAATCAGATCAATACACCCAGGTCCATTATGCGCCAAAATATTGTCCTGATAATCTGAGTTTATATTAATGCATCGATATCATCAGTTACATAAATGCTCTGATTTGTGTGGAATGTGTCGACATCGTGTTCCGTTTATTGGTTTTGCCATTTATGCAGGCTCGTGCTGCAGAATATGCTGAAAATATGAGTTTATCCTAAAAACCAGTCTAATTTGTGCGTAAAGTGTAGAACAGTGATTCTCAACTGATGGAACTGACCCAAAAGTGGGTGACAAACCTGTTTTCAGTGAATGCCAAGAATAATGTTAAGAAAAACCAGTTGCACTTTATTAATTCAATACATTTTGCATGAAAACACCAAGGGCCTGATTTGCTAAGATCGCAAATAACGGGCGCTAAAAAATACGTTTGCTATTGATTTGTGTGTCATGAGTGATCAGTTAAGCTTGCCAGTGCAAATGACAGCAGGTGCAAAGTCTGGTAGACCGCCCTATTTAAACGAGGATTTTGTGAGCTCTACTTGTTGTCGTCATGGAGACAGTACGCTGAAAAAACTGCTCTGGAATATCCTAACAGTATGCTGGAATGATCCAGATGCAAGGAAATGTAACGCTGGAAGGAGTTTTGTCATAGAAGGTGTTGCATGACTCCTCCTTGCGACTGGCCCCAAATCATCCCCTAGTTCAGGAGTTCTCAGACTTTTTCACACCAAGGACCACTTTATCATGAAAACGAAATTACGGACCACCTAACCAGCCGGCCAGTTTCCCACTCCCTCCTTAAAAAAAAAAAACAAAACAAAACTTTTTAAACAGCCTAAATTGCAATATCATTATATTTTGTATTTTACAAATTACGCCTGCAGTATATTACAAATGGTGCTAACAGAATGTCTTTGCACCTTATTGCTAACATCGGTCGTCGTTTCTCCAGCTTTTTTTTTTTAGTTATAGATCATTGTCATATTTTAGAACTGTTCAAGTCACTCTTCATTTCGTTTCAGTCTTCGTTTCTGATTAGTTAGCTATTCTACTTCATTTCCACCACAAGTCATGAAAGGTCTTTGATATGACAATAGGTAACCTAGGTAACCTATAGAGACGGTGACACAAAACATGGGTTTGCAAAGACAAATGCAATAAAAGTCTACTCTTAGGCTAATTTAGGCTACATTTGATTCACTTTTAATTTGAAAAAACAGTTATCTGTACTCGAAACTTTGCTTTGAAAATCAGAGGGTGATTTGAGAAACACTGATATAAATTTGATTTTTTTATGACATCCTCTCGCAGACCACTTGGGGGCAACCACACTTTGAGTATCACTGCCCTGTTTCATCTAGAACAGGAGTTACCAATCCTGGTCTTTGAGGGCCGGTATCCTGCATGTTTTAGATGTTTCCCTCTTCCAGCACACATGACGGTCATTATCAGGTTTCTGCAGAGGGTGATGATAGGCTGATCATTTCAGTCAGGTGTGTTGGATGAGGGATACATCTAAAACATGCAGGATACCAGCCCTCGAGGACCAGGGGCCTCATGTACAAAGGGTGTGTACGCCCAAAAACGTTCAGATGTACAAAGAGTGAAATGACCGTGGAAATGTGCGGTGCTCCATGCTAACTTCACAGCCGGCGTTCACACATTTCTAGTGATTTTGAACCTGGGAAACTGTTAATAATGTGAAAAAGTTCATTCCTCAGGGTGATGTGCACATGAGAGAAACACAGATGAACAATTAACACACCGACATCCTACAACCCCCCCCCCGAACCAGACCAACCAGAATGGACCCATCACTGCCATCATCATCAATTCAACCATATAAAGAGACAAGGAGAAAAACTTCACTTGTTGCTAAATGTACTCAATGTAACGTTAATGTCTGTGAGAACATTTATAAGTCGGTCCAGGCCTCACTGATGCCGCCGACTGTCCTTGATGTCCTCTTGTGACTCGGGTGGGGACTGCGGATCTATACTTTTTTATCTACACGGCCGAGGACGGGCATCAGCAGCAGCTGTTGGCAAACCAAAGCATCAGCTGACACCTGGAGGCTGGTCCAATCCCACGGTGTGTGTCTGAACAGTCTAAACGCTGTCTATAAACTGATAGAACGCTTAATGTCAAGACGTTTAACATAGCTTCATGCCCGAAAACTGCGATCAATCATCACCAATCTCATGGTTTTGATTTGTGGATGTGATTATAGACGTCCATGTATTATTTGGTGATGACTGCTTTCAGACTTTAAGCTACATTAAGTTTTTGACATTAAGGTCCCGCTGGGGTTCTTCCCCCGCCTGTTTTGGTCACGCTTTGTCGGTGGACAACAGTGTTCCGCTTCGCATCCACCTTTGACGTCATCATCTGATCGTGCAGAGAGGAATCCCACCTGCAGGCCCTGTTTAGACTAATTTGCATATGCAAATGTGGCGTGGAGAGGGAGGAGTCTGGTTCTCCAACATATACGGTCAGTTCCACGCTGATTGGGATGCTCAAAAGAAAAGTGCTTGGATTCGGGCGTACGCTCAGTTTTGTTCATCTGGATTTTTTTTTATGTGTACAGACTTTTCCAGATATAAGCGTACGCCAGGTTTCAGTATGAAATTCATGCACGTCTTAGTACATGAGGCCCCAGGATTGGTGACCCCTAATCTAGAAGTTCTAAACCGGCATTGCTGGGTGGGTGATACGTCTCAATAATTTTTTCGTCTGTAATCCCAAAAATGTTGATGTGATCAGAACAAACTGGTTCTTTGTGTTGCCTTTGGTTGGGCCTACGTCGTCTCCTCACCACAACACCTGCAGCCAGTTTTGCACGAAGCTGTGGAGGGAAAAACCTGCCTTTCAGATGTGATAAATACAGACACAAAATCAGCCACCACAATCAGTTTCAGGTTTGGTAAATCGCATGTCACACACTGAATCTATATTTGCATCTACTCCTCTCAATAATTTTGCGTGTTCTGGCAGAAACGCCCATATTGTATATTCATCAAGGCAAATACGCCCAATGGGTTGCGCGAGCTATTTTGTGCATTTGAGTGACGCAACCCTCGATGCGTCCCGTTAGTAGATCAGCTTCAACGGGTTTTTACATGTGCAGTCAAGTTTGCACGTTTTTACACGTGCAAACCTTTAGTGAATCAAGCCCAAGTGTGTTAAAAATGGTTGTAAGTGAAATGTTCTGATTGGTTGGTCAGCTTTACTCATAACCGAATAAGTGACTAAATGCACTTTTAATTTTTAACTGACTACATTTTTTGGTTTTAGTTCAAATTGACCTAATTTATTGTTGATGGGGACATTTCCATATTTAGCATCACCACTTTCTGGTCAGTTTATCGTTAAACTTGTCTTTTGTGTTTTCATACTGTGATATTATGTATTATCTCAGGTTCAAAACGCACCATTTTTTTCACTTAAAAATTTAGCTTGTATCCGTTTTTGGTTGTGGTTCGTCATTGAGGGGTGATAGTGGGTCCTGAAGCCAGACCAGTTGAGAACCACTCCAGGGTTTCTGCAGGTATCAGCAAATCTAATTTAATGATTTTTAATCTCACTTGAAACAAATTTAATGCCCATGTCCAACTGCAGATACAGTTTTATATGTAGTTTTAAACATATATATTATCATTGACAGGCTTTAACCGGGTTCTGAATAGTTCCTCCTCCAATCACTTCTGCAACTAACTTGCATTTTCCCATTTTTTCGACATTTGCTAATATTCCCTCTGCTCTTTCACCACAGCATGAGTACACTCAGAGCATGTTGCATTCCAAGCATCTGGTGTTGTAACTTCATGCATTGGCCATAAACAATAGACAATTAAAGGGTTCCGCTTGTAAATCATCACAATATACTCCCGATCAAAATTATTAAATGTTTATATAATCAAAATAAATTGTAAATAACAATGATTTTTTTTCCATGAAGTATATTTAATTTTTTAATGCCTCTGGACATCAAATATAATGTTTTTTAATGCCATTTAAGCCTTAATTTTCATAAAATCTATTTAATGACCCGCAAAAACCCTGCACTGGTGTAGAGCTTTTAATTCCGAATGATAAATGCTTTTTTTATAAGAGAAAAAAAAAAAAAAGAGGCAGAACGTTAAGAGCTTTCCAGTCACATTCTGGGAAATGTTTACTCCAACTCCTTTGTAATGTTTGCACTTGATATAAAAAGTAAGATATTGTTCAGTGGTTGTTTAGAATAACGGACTTCACTTCCTGTTTTAATCATTTTAATGTTGCTTGTGGTTATATTTTCTCTTAGTCATCCCAATTTGGATTTTGTTTTGGATTTTTTTTATTCCACAAGCCTCTGATGAGACACTTTTCTTGGCCGTTTTCATATACAGATAAATTCCCTGGAACACTTTTAATGTAATGTAATATGTAAACATAAAACACACTGAAGAAAGGCAGCAGATTCCAGAAAACAGGGCCAGTTAATGCCAGCCTGATATAATTACAGATATTAGTAGGACAGTGTGTGGAGGACAGCAAATCCTTTTTCCAGATGAAGTGGATTGATGAAATCACTTTCAGTTAAGTGGATTCGGAGGAGGAGTACATTCAGGAGGAGGATGTAATTCAGTGCAGTGGAGAAAATGGAGATTGCTATGGTTTATTTTGGGTGTTATAAAGAGAAGACTACCACAGCTAAAACAGTAAGATCATTGCATTTTCATTTTATACTGCAAAACTCAAGAACGAATACAAGAAATTAGAAGTTTTTCTTTTCCATGGTCAAAATGATCAGATTTTCTATATTGACGCCCAGCTAGGATCCGTGAGTGCAAAATAACACAGATCACAAAACAGCCCGTTAGCGTATATCGCACATCAGCACCTGTTTATTTTGTCTTCATTGAAGAGTTTCTCTATTTCTGTGCCTCGTTGGAAGTAACTTTAGAAAAAAAAACTATGAAAAGCGGTCAATGGTGAGAAAGAAATAAGGCATTTATTAGATGTTTGCATACAAAAACATTATTCGAAGGAGTGATATTTAGCTTATATAATAAATGGAATTATGCATTTTCAAACATTTCCCTGTGGTCTACATAAACTGTAAATGCTCTCCTTGGTTCTGAATTCTTCATTCATTCAACTCCTCAGGTCCATCTTCAACCCTATTTCTGAGTAATGACACCAGAAAGGTGGTTTAGAGCACTGGCCCTTTAAATGCATGTCACTTCAGGCCCCGCCCCCTCCAGGATGTTGACTGTCCTGCTCTGTCCTGTTCAGCCAACACCTGAACATTTGAGGTAATCGGCTCAATATTTGGACATATTTTCAGTTTTTACTACAACCGCTGCTGCTGATAAACAGTTATGTCGAACTCAGAGAAATGTTCGTCAGAAGTCTTGACCTTATATGTGCAAATGTCGTGACATAACTAGTTATAAAATGTAACAAATTAAGAAGGAAAACAGGTCGTAGAAATCCACTCGATTTTGCCCAAAATTACTATAAAGATAGCTTTGCAGCACCTGGAGGGTTCAAATTGAATTTTTTTTTTTAACTATTAGTGTCCAAATACACAAATAAATGAACCAAAAACTAATAAAAGTGGATTCAGCTAAATATGACCCCTTTAAAGCAACACCATGGAACTTTTGCTCAATTGTCTGTAACAACTGTCGTAAAATCTGTATCTCGGTAATTGTCGCGCATTTGTTGACAATCCACTTCATTTGCCAACAAACTTCCCGAGGCAAAACAATTAATGTGTGTTCAAGCATATCTTCAGGCCAGGTAAAGTAACCTCACAGCATTTTATACAAACATGATACCGTTTTATTGTTTTAAATATCAGAAGTGAAAAAAAACGTTTAGCACATTAGCTACCGGCTTGATAAAACTGCGGAAGGCTACTGCTTGAATAACTTGATGTGTGGGTATAAACGGAAGGCTATGATTTTAATAACACGACCTGAAACATAGTATGATTAAATGTTGAAGATTTTATAGAAGAATTGACATTTACTAGTCCAACAGTAACAGGTCCAGGTCTCCATGGGTGGGGCATCCCTCCTCCTGGGCCAATATTCACCCTAGTCCGGCCTCTTATTTTATCACTCTCACACTTTCTTTTCTCTGTCTCTTTAATGACACCCTTACCCTCTTTGTTTTTCTTGCTGCTTCAGCCATGACCCGCCTCGTCTTTTGAAGGTGGAGGGAGGATGTGACGTATGCTGTAAAACAGTTAAAGTTTGTAGTTCTTTTTGTGTCGAAACCAGAAGTTGCATGGTACCAGTTAAGGGTGGTCAGTTCTGGGAATTTTGGCATTGATCTGATACCAAGTAAATACAGGGCTAGTATTGCCGATACTGATACTTTTTACTTGAAATGTCATGATCATTGAGTAATTTTGCGATTTTGTCTTTATTTAGTTAATGATTCTGATAAAACACAGGACAAAGGAGGAGAGGCCTTAGTCATGAAAGCGGTAAGATGAAAATTGATGCAACAAAATAAAATAATGCACAAAAAACACTTTGAAACACAATGTTTTGTAGCAGAAAAGTAAGCCATGTTTCTTTATGTTTGTTCAAATTTGAATGATTTGTTTCATTTCATTTCAGTTGGTGATGTTTACTGGTAATGTCACAGTACTTATAGGAATATCTGTTTTTTAATTCTTTTTTTGCCATCTGTGAAACACGTTCTAACATTCCAGCGAAGTGCGTTTAGTTAAACTTTATACTGACAGTGGTAAAGTCTGTAAAAACATAGCAATTGCGACAAATGTTGATGTATTTTTAGATATTTGTGAACTGAGGAGACATGAAAATGGCTTTTTGAGTCTGGAAAAGTTTGACAACCATTGGTCTATATAAATATAGATTGGCTGATAGGAGAAAAGGGAAACCACTATCTGTTGCCTTTTTCATATCTGTTGCTTTTGTAAAAAAAATAATAATAATAACACTTTAAAAGTGTGTTTTTCTTGCTGATAATTTCCCTGTAGGATCTGATGTGACATACAGTTGGTACTCTGAGCTTTAACCGTCATCGACACTACTTCAACAATGGGCTGTGGGTTGGAATTTTGAGAAAACAAAGGCAGATGTCGTCAGAGGACGGCTTATATTGATCGGGAATGAAACTGCAAAATGGGGAGAAAAAAAAAACGCAGACATATTGGCGCATGCCCCAAGTCAGCGTCCCTGTCGCTGACACACCTGCTCTTTTCACAGACGAAAAGATCAGCCACCAGATGTATTGTTGGTCCTGACAGATGATAAAGGCTAAGGTGTCTTGGAGTGATGGAAGATAGGAACTCTTTGAAATACCGTCCTTTGAAAACCGTAATAGAACCCAGACGGCTACGGGAACATCTATCATAAAAGTGACGACAAAACTCTGAAACCAACACAACATGAACCCCAGGATCGACACGTCATCTGTATCCTCACAGGTAAGGAAAACCTGTATCTACTGCAAAACATCTGCAGTTATTAATGAGAAAAAGGAAGAGAGAACCGGATCTTTTTTCTCAGTCTGAATGCGATAAGGGTAGGTAAGTTGCAAATGCCAAGAGACTTAGTGTGTTTCAGCAACTTTTTACACATTAACTTTCAAAAGCTAAGACTGAACACATCTGTTGCTGTAAAATAAGCTTTAATTGTTTCATTGTGGGATTTTGTCGCATCTCAGACAATCCGAGGCTCCACATTTTATGACTGCATTAGTTCAGTTGACAACATAATTTCTTCTGGATGCGTTTACATGGTCAGTTGATTAAATATCAATAAATCCCCTCGAAAAAAAGCCCCACACTATCTAAAAAGAACGTCTTTCACTTACGACATTCAAGATGTCTTAAAACAAGCTCTTATGTGTCGCTGAACTCTTACTTTTTAAATGACTGTAGTTGCTTTTCCATCGACAGCTGCACAAAACTTTACAGATATTTGCTAAATGTTGAAAAAACAAGTGTGTAATGTCAGTTTTTCCATTAAATCACGAATGTGTTTTGTCAATTTATTATCACAAGATGACACAAGAAGTCATATTATGAACATGACGACAAACATAAATAAAGTGTTGATTTACAGATATAGTCATTATTATTACCCCTCTATCCTGTACTAAATTTAAAAATGATTCCGTTTCCTGGTATGTCCACGCATACTCCAACATATTTCTTTTAAAACTCTTCTTCACTTGTTTTAACGTCTGTCAGCATCCGTTTTTTTAATTCATGTGACTCTAGTTGTGGAAAAAGGTCTTTCCATTGCAGTATTGCAGGATATACCGTTTGCACTACACCTGAAAAACCACCTCTTGCCAGCGGAAAAACTTTTAATTGAAAAATTAGTGTTTTAGTGAAATTGTCATTGTCATTTTTCCATTAAGCAAATTTTTCTGCACAAGTTATATTTGCACAATTTGAGGGTTAATAGAAAATCAACTAGTGTTTTGAAAAATATTCAGATTTTGCTAGTCCTGTTAACCCATAAAGACCCAGTGCAATGTTTGTGGCAGTTCCAAAATATTTTTTTTTCCTCTATAGGTGCTTCTATGAAACTTGTCCTAAAAACAGGACATGGGGCTAAAAATTCAAACAAGATGTAAAGTAATGTTATGAAGCAAGTTTGGAAGCACTTTGGGTCTATTTTAAAAATAAATACTTACTGAGATAAAAAAAGAAACCATTTTTCAGATAAAACACATTTTTATATTATTTTTATACAAAAATCTGCATGTAACACGGTAAAAAGGACACGAAGATTATGCGCTATTACTTTTTTTAATCTCTCTTCATTCTCTCACAGGTACATTTTGGAAATCGAAGTATATATGCAAGGCAGACTGTTTCCAAAAATGATCGTTGCAAAATCACTCACGATTTATATGTGTTTAAATGGGCAGGTTCTGCATGTAACACCAGTGGACACGATGGATTATGCATGAAACCTGGAATGAGACTGAGATTCATGAAAAATCCACATCTGGATTAGAAAAAAAACACTAGGATTGACAAATTTAACACTGTGTCTTTATTTATAGCACTATATAAGACCATTTACAGCCATGTTTTCCAGATCAAATGCACTGACACCTAGGTAGTTTTTCCTGTCCCAGTTTGGGTCCTACTTTTAGCCCCAATATATGATTAAAAATTCATTACTTATGGGATGGCTCAGAGCAAGAGTATAATTTTCTTATATTTATCTGAGGTCATCATTAGGTACATCCTGGGGAGAAATATGTCTAAATTTGTCTTTTATTATTGGGTCTAAAAAGCTGGAAAAGTGCCAGATGCCAAAATAAACCCAGTTTCATTGAAGCATCCCTTTAATTTACATTTTTAAGTGATTGATCACCATTTATTATAAAATTTACTGATCATGTAGATGTTCCTAAAAGCTCATATTAAAGTTGAGGGGTATTGCATCAGAAACAGACAAAACTGAAGAAAAAGTGACTTTTTGAGTAAAACATATCATAAACCTTTAAAGACCGTGGAGTAGTTACCAAAAAGGTTTCTCTTTAGATTTCACCTTTTTTAAGTGATTTATCACCATTTATTATATTATCCTCTGTATTTTGCTTGTTTTTTTCCTGGTGAAAATCAGGTATTTTCTTGTATTTAATTCACTGATCATGTAAACCAGGGGTCATCAGCCCACAGCTCTGGAGCCCCATGTGGCTCTTTCATCCCTCTACTGTGGCCCCCTGTGGCTTTGGGAACATGAATAAGTATTAAATTTAAATGAGTTTTATTTTACTTATTTTTTTTTTTTTTTTATGTAATTCTAAATTTGAGGATTATGGTGATCTTTTAACATTAAAATGAAATGTGTTCAGTTTTTTGTTGCTCAATAAAATAATTGCAAAAGGTTTAAACCATGTGTTCCATTTGTTAGTGGATGAGGTTAAAGCTTGTATTCTGATTAGTGACATGTTGGTCGTGAACATAACAGCTCTTAGAGCTGGCTCTGTCAAGTGAATGATGGGAGCCACTTTTTTCTCAATGTTTTTCTTTTCAGGCTGCACATATTTGCTCTATTGCATTGAACAGAGCTGTATTGACACTGTCCAGTGCTGAACCTGTTCATAATGCACAGGTAGCTGTAGCGCTGTCCAGTGCTGAACCTGATAGAGGTAGTTTTTCTTTATACATAGCAGTAAGGTAAAATACTATACACGCATATGTCTTATGTTCCTGTTAGTTTTCAAAAGGGCTTTGTGGCTCCTGGTGTTTTCTTTTCAGTGGGAAACTGGTCCAAATGGCTCTTTGAGTGTTTAAGGTTGCCGACCCCTGATGTAGACTTTCATTGAAACTCTGATTAAAGTTGAGGGTTATTATATCAAAAACAGAGAAAACTGAAGAAAAAGGGATTTTATCAACAGTGACTTTTTAAGCAAAATATAGCATTACCTGAACATAAACCCAGCCTGTCAATCCACTGTCACTGATCCAACTCCATGGGTTTTACCGGTGAATCAGTGTTGTAGACGATGATGGGGTTTCCACGGTAACTACGGCGCCTCTGAACATCCAAATGGGTCATATCTGATGACCATGAAAAGCAGACAAACTATATTTTACACCAGTTATTTATAAGTATTGACAGGATTAATCAGCCACACTTGGATAAAGCATAAAGAACCAAAAGGTGTTAGAAAAGGCAACTGTTTTAGAAGCTACATCAGTAAAATAAGGCGTCAGTTATTTTGATGATACAGGGTCAACTATGTAAACAAGTCGTAAATGACCCCAAACACAGGAGAAACTGTTCAGAGGGCGACAGTTTCTGAACAGATGGCAGAAGATAGTTGAAACATCCAGAAACACCCGAATGCTTTTAAGATGACTGGAGCTCTCATCCTGGAAATACAAGAGCAAGAACACAGAAAAGAAATCAAATCTGTGAGCAGAGGCAAGCAAGAGGACGAGACTGGGATTTCAAACAAAGGAAAGGGAGAAATGACAGTGTAGGAATTTGTCCAGGTGCACACATGAAATAGCCTTTCAGAGGTAGTTACAATAGAGGTGAGAAATAAGAGGAAACACGGCGAAACAGCAGATGAAAAGATTCATGTTTGATTTTCGCTGGAGGAAGGAAAAAAATCCTCAGGGAAAGTATAGAATGAGTGTCTCTGACAGAAAATTGGATATTTTGCATCTTGATGGAACATTTTATGAAATAATGGGTGAAAATGTATCTAATAAGCCACTAAAATGACCAGAGGGACGTCAGATCGGGGAGAATATTAAAGATTTAAACAGTGAATCAACACTAAATTAGGCAAATGCAGTCTCTTCAGGGCTAGTTAGTGAAATCAACAAGTCAGCCTCAACATCGGCCCAGATCAGGGTCTTTATAGAGTTCGCAGCATGTTCAGCATCACTGCTACAATGTTCATAAAAGCTCAGAGTAAAATTGTCTGTGGTGCTCATTTTGAATGTTTGATTTATTTTAAATATTCATAAAAAGTCAACTGTTTGTTCAGTAGGAAAATTTTCAAAACATGCCAATAAAATAGACCTTGTACTTACCAAACACATCTGAGCATGCTCAGTGTTTTTTTTTTTTTTTTTTTTTTTTAAACCCTGCGATATATATTGCGAAAAAATACTCAGGAAGATATGACAGCTGTGTGGTGCCAACGTAAATGGTCAAACATCCTTCTTGTAGCCGAAATAATTCCAGATAACTGACGTTGCTTGTCTTTTTGGCACCAACTCGTCGTTTTTGGTGATTTTCTCTTGATCATTCCTCATTTTTCAATGTTGTTACCAGTGACTCACTCCATATTCAGGGGCGTGGTCTGCTTCAGGAAACAGATTAAGGACGACTGTGATTGGTGGATTGCTGTGCAGAGTGTCAGGCTGAAATTAGTTGAGAACACATTGAGTTCATTTGCCTCCTACATCGCAGAACTTACGATGTGACGATTGATGATGTGAGGACTGTGTGATGATTTCGCACACGTACATTGCGATGACAGTGCTTAAACGATATATATTGTGTAGGAGTGTGTGATGGTGGTAACATGTACGTACTCTTGGCTTCAATGACACGCACATCCAGTCACTGAAAGGTGTGCAGGATCCCAAAGAAAGAGTGGATAAAAGAATCAGATAAGGTCCGCACAACCTGTGAGCTCAAAAAACGTTTTATTCACCACAAGTTGTGACGTTTGGGGCCACAGCCCTTCATCAGACATGGTACAGAACATGATACACAGCTGTTTATATAGAATACTGATTGCAATATCACGTGGCAGGTGATCCAAATCATTTTATGTTATCGGTAACTTTAAATTAAGAATGAGTGTTTCTAAATACATAATTCATACGGGTATGATAATAAAATTATTTTAACTTAAATACAGCGAGTTCACGTAAATGCATACAAACACAATGATCAAATTACTCCAAATTCATGCAGGCTCATAAAGACATTAATCAAACCACTCAAAAGAAAAGCAAATTCATACTAATGCAATGATCAAGTTTCTTTAAATTCATACAAGTACATGTAGCTACTGCATGTACTCTTGGCTTCGAACACAATGAATCACTCAAACTTGGACCTTTCATCAGTTTCAAGTAAAACCTTTCATTGTTTTTTTTTTATATCTGTTCACGAATGTAAAAGCCTGGAGGTGCACTGAAAACAAAAAAAAAACAAAACAAAAAAAAAAAACCTTTAAAAACAGGCTGAAAGGAAGAGAGGCTTCACCACAAAGCTACCACTGCTTTAACTCCTCCGAGTTTACAGGAAACATTAGCGTTTCTCCTCCTGTGAGAGCAGCAACATCGGCTGTAAACTAGTATTAACAGATGAAAATGTTCATGTTCATGGAATGTTCCCTGGAGGAGGCCATTAGTGAAAACATGATAAAAGAGAACAGTTGTGCTGAATCAAACTCCATACTTTACAAGAAAAACAAATAAAAAACATTGCAAAAAAAAGAGCACTGGTGTCCAACGAGGAGGAAATACAGTCCCAGCATAAAATCGATGCTTCATCAGTCCAACAAATTTCATGGATCAGTCACTGAGCGTCACACATGGACAAAGCCCACTACGTTTTAATTCATGCTGGGAGCTGTGTGTATTAGGATGGGTAAAAAACAAAGACCAAAGTTAATCTGAGTTTAACCTTTAACCTTTACCTCTATATTGAGTACGATGTCCATTCTGAAGTGGGGCGTGGTCACAGATGGACCGCCCACTACTTTTTGATTCATAACTTTTGAACCAAACAGGTTTAAGATAAATATTCCACGTAATTGTAACGGTCTTAATGCCATCTTAAACAGACTCAAAGGGCAACGTTTAGTTTAAATATTTTTAAATGAAAAATATCAAAAACTACTGCGTCACGGATGGACAAAAAATGTACGTCTATTTTTTGCAAGA
>JAPQRP010000012.1:1285576-1310805 GCA_037367295.1 Apogon hyalosoma | reverse complement strand
TCATTATATTTGTCCAAACAAATGCACCTTTAGTTGGACCAGGCATTAAAATGAACAAGAAATTGAAGAAAACAAGGTGTGGTCTAATCATTTTTTCCGTAACTGTATGTGACCACTAGAGGGAGTATTGAAGTGGTGAGTCACTCTCCAATGATGATGAAAACCTAAAGACAGGAAGTGACCAAATGGGATGAGAACCACTAAGAAGCAACTTTTAGAGTCAAAGAAAGTGACAAAGTGATAAAAGCTAGAAGCACTGATGTTTTCTCCACTGAAAATAATGGAGTTTGATGATGAAATCACACTGTTTCTTCTGCATGGGTGGATTTGATGGAGGTTTATGACGGTATAAAGTCATTACGTGATGTTATTATCTTTACTAGTGATCAGGGTTCCCACTCTTTCCCTGAAATTATTTTCCAGGACTTTTCCAGGACATTTTCAGCCACAACAGAAACAAGTCATTAATCATGCACTATAATCCATTCCCTGCTCCCTCTTTTCTACAGTTGTAACTTGCATTTACCCAGATTGTTTCTCTGTTTATTACTCAGACATTTGATGTGCAGTCTACGGCTATAATTTATCTATGAAAAATAATTATGACAAATGTATCGTAGAATAATCCAAACACACCCACAGATTACAGCGTAGCACTTCATTAGCCTGACAAACTGGAGTCTCTCCTTCACTTGCTCTACAAATATTTGTATATTTTCAATAAATCACTGAAAAACAATTTCCTTTGTTTCGTCTCAGTTTAGGCACACGAGGTCACAAGGCAGGGAGAGAATGAATAATTTTCCAGGATAACTTAACCATTTCCAGGACACTTGACCTTTTTTTTTTTTCATTTTCCATATTTTTTCCATGACTGGAAAATTGGTCAATCATTTTCCAGGTTTTCCAGGACGCGTGGGAACCCTGGTGATGTTCGATACCACAGATGTCCTTTCCGATCAGATACCGAGTAAAATTCAGGCTGGTATCAGTGATACTGAGCCAATACTTTGTACAAATACACTTAGGATGACCCTTTAAGCAGCCAGTACAATGACTTTTCACTTGACTGCTGATTGTTTGCTAGTTAACACTACCAGTCTTTTAATCCATAAAGACCCAAACATACACCGGCGACCAAAATCATTTACTGATATAAAAATTAAATACCTTTCAATCCATTAATCTTTTCAATACATGGAAATAACTGGTGTAAAATGCAGTTTATCATCTTTTCATGGTCATCAGATATGATCCATTTGAATGTGCAGAGGCTCCATAGTTACCGTGGAAACATTGTCATCTTCTACAACACTGATTCACCAGTAAAACCCATGGAGTTTGGTCAGTGACAGTGGATGGAGACATTTGTTTTTATATACAGATAATGATATACTTTACTAGAAAAGTCACTTTTTCTTCTGTTTTCTCTGTTTTTAGTAATAACCCTCAACTTTAATTGGAGCTTTTCTGGACATCAATCATGATCAGTAAATTAAATGTAGAAAAATACCTGATTTTCACTTAAGAATGCAAAGTACTGACCATAATATTAGAATAAATGGTGGTGAATTGCTTAAGAAAAGTTAAAAATAGAGAAAAATTTGGGGACTGCCACAAAAGTAGCACTGGGTCTTTATAGGTTATTTAGACACATACCATTTAATGCCTCACTAAAATAGTAACGTTAGCCAATTTAAATAATAATCTAATAAAAAGGGGGTCCTTGTGTCACATTCATTGTACATAAGCAACAATATTTGCTAGTTAACGAACTAAAAGCCTCACATTTTCTCCAGATGCCATGGTTCCACGTAGTGCTCATCCTCTAAGTGTAGATTTTTTTGGCTAAGACCTGGGGCGCCATAAAAGGGGGGCGACCATGACAAATTCATGGGGCTCAGCAGTCCCAGTGGATATAGGTTAGAAGTTGTGAAAATTTCACGTAAGCTCCGGAGTAAAAGAGAGGCATGGAAGCCAGGAGTCGGATGTCCAAAGTTAAATTTCATTTTCTGTTTCACGCCAGATACAGTAGATAAAACACTTATGGACAGATTGAGGTCTGTGAGTGGGGGGGTGGATGTCCGTTACATCATCTGTCCGTCCTTCTATCTGTATGTGCTAACACTTTGGCGTGGACTGAAGGCCGAGGGTTTTTAAGTGCATGCAAGTTATGTTTGTCATTGTCATAATAACATGTTTTAAAAATTACGACATCATTCGAACGAACGACTGAACGAACGAGATCATTGTGGACTTCAGGAAGATCCAGCCCAGCAACATGGCCGTGGGGGTGGTCAGCAGCACAAAGTTTCTGGGGGTGCGTATGACAGATGACCTCACCGGGTCGGTGAACACTGTGTCTCAGGTTAAGAAGGCACACCAGCGCCTGCACTTCCTGAGATGGATGAAGAAAGTCCATCTGCCCCCGCCTCTCCGTAGTACTTTCTACAGGAGTACTGTAGAGCGCATCCTCTGCTGTGGTGTGGAGGATTTACTGCTGCTGACTGGAGGAATGTCAGGAGACTGGTGAAGACGGCTGAAAAAGTCATTGGGAGCACCTTTCCTTCAGTGCAGGACATTGCTATCAGCTATCTGTGTGTCCCAGGCCAGAAAAACTAAGGACACCTCACACCCCCAGCAAGGTCTTTTTTCATTAATGCCCTCCGGAAGAAGATTCCGCAGCATCTGATGCAGAACCATCAGGTTCTATAACAGTATCTGCCCCCAGGTCATCCGACTTTTAAATTTATGGTGTAAAATACTGCTGCATGACTGGCACTTTTAACCTGTATTTTAGTACATTTTACTACATTCTATTTCATTTTGCACTGCACTTTGTTCTTTGCTTGGCCTATATTCCACTGTGTATGTGTTCATATTTTACATATTCTATATATTGTGCATATTTTATATTTTTATATTTTAGTGTCCATATTCTGTTTTTATTCTGCTATATTTATACTGCAGCGAGTTGAATGCAATGACATTTCATTCTGTATATACTTCTGAATGACAGTAACGTCTGTCTAAGTCTTTATTGACATGGCAAAAGTATTAAAAAGTGCACAAAGCTTCATCCTAAAAATTAATAATTATGTCAAAAATACTGAGTGAGGAATGTTTAGCGGAGAAAAACAACAAAACAGCAATAATATCCATTAAAAATACAGCTGTTAGAGTGAGCTGCAGGTTAGAGGTTTTCATTAACGGTGAAAACAGCCAGATTTGAATCTTGAATCTCAGCTTTTTGGAAACAAGGAAACTCAAGTAAACGTGCACTTGTTCTACAGGGATTCACCAGTACTATGAGGTCTTGAATACGGCACTGTGAAAGAGAACAGAAGCTACTCCGGGAGAAATATGATCTGTCTTGCATCTTCCCATCAGCGCTCTCATTTCGCATCTGGTCGCATTTTAGATAAAATGAAGGCTTTTCACTCCATTTTCCTCTTAAGTCAGTACCCAGCATTGTATGACACTGCTTGTCACTGGCTATTTTCTGTCCTAGTTTTTCATGGCTGGGTTGCTAAGTGGCTTCCCCGTTGTCAGTCCGTCTGCGAAGGTCTGATATGTTAATTTTCCAGGAGGCAAAAAAAAAAGGGGGAGAAAATGGCATCGTTGGGCAGAACGCCAGCAACAAATTGGACAAGTGGGGAGCAATTGAGACTCTGTGAGCCAAGGGCATATTTTGGTTTGAGAGGGATTTAATCAGGGCCAAAGAGCCTCATCAAATATTAACATTTATAGGGTAAAGTAGGATTTCTTGATTTAACATTAAACTTTTAAACTGCGGTGCCAGCATGGGTGAGCAGAACAAATACAGACTACTGCATGGCTTTATTCTCCTGCTTATTCCGACACTATCTGAAGTCCTACTCAGCAGCTGTGGCTCAAAAATAAGAACTAAAGACCGCAAAAAACTGCCAGCTCTCGGCCAGCTCCTTCTGATTTTGCAAAGCGAAGAGAGCGAAAGCCTGTTTCCCAGCTCTCCACTGATCAATAGCTCATATGCAGTTTGGCAGCGTCAGTTTAGATGTGTATCTGCCCAGCCGAGTCGGCGCTGTCTCCACCAGCACACTTTAATCACACTGAGTTATTGGGATCGGTGGCTGGGAGTGAACTGGGAAATAAATGCACGCACACACACACACACACACACACACACATATATACGCACACACGAAACGCAGCCAATCAGTCAGTTAAATTGATTGAGTGAATAACAGAGGAAGAATGGGCTCAGAAGTCACCGGGCACAGACGCAGCAGTGTGTATCTGTGTGAGATGGTGGCCACTGAAATGAACTGGCAGGCTTCCACGTACTGTGGCTACATGTGTGTCTGTGTGGGAGTGTGTTTATTGGAAACTACAGTAAGTAGGGATGGAATTGATAAAAACTTAACGATTCTGATTCCATCCTATCCAGTTTTGCTTTTCAATCCGATTCCTTATGAATTCTCTTGTCGATTCTCATTGGGTGAGGGAATAAGGATGTTTTTACACTGCGGTGTGGAAGGGATCCTGTACCTATCCAACAAACGCCGAAATCAGAAGACAAACCCTTACGTCATCAACCGAGCGACTGTTCTGTTCATTTGTCTGCAACAGCGGCAATTCTTTTCTATCTGTTAGCGCGTTTGAGGCAAAGCGAAGAACAGCGATCTTCGTTGTCCCTGATATATCACCGAGTGGTTTGGTTGATAAGGCGAGCCAGGCATTTTTGGGAGACAACAGGAGCGCCATCTATGGTCTCGAGGTGATTAAGTCACTTCCGTTGTCGGAGTGGTGATTAGGTCGCATCCGTTCTTGGGCACGGATCGCTTTCACACTGCAACGTACCGTACTGGAGTCCACGCAGTCCATACCCAGGTCTACCTTCTCAGCTGGACAGTACTCGCACACGGAACATTTGCATTCACAGATGTAAAATTAAGTGGACTTAAGCGACTTGGTGTGAAAACGCCCTAAAAGTGTACAAACGGGTTTGTTAGCATTAACTGTCTTTTGCATTTCCATCTCTGCACAGAAAATATAACATATACAGTATGCACAAATAATAATAACAGATGACGGGCCCGGTTCCAGATAGTCATATATGAGGCGGCAATCAGGAATACTAAGAATGCTAAAAGGGTGTGTGTGGGGGGGGGGGGGGGCACACCATACAACCGGAGAAAGTGAAAGTGAAACTTAAGATGCTTTACTAATTCCTCTATATCTCTCGCTGTTGTGCACCTCATTTTCCTTTTCCCTACCTTCAGAAACTTTAATTTGAGGGTGCAGGACGTTTGTTGACCCCCCTAGAACCAGGCCTGATGTTTGCTCTGCCGCTAACCCTAACTCTGCACACGCGATGGGAGGCTATTGTGACACCGACTGCTTTAGGATAATGGAGATCAGTTACAGCACGTTACAGTCTCCAAAACACCATAAAAGTTGCCATTAGCACCAAAAAAAGTCCCTAGATTTGTTGCTATTCACCTAAAAAAAAAAAAAAAAAAGTCACCAAGAGGGTTTGAAAAGTTGGCTGACGTACAGCTGCAGGTGCCAGTGATGAAGGAGACATGTATTTAGTCATATGCTTATTTTAAAAAAAAAACAAAAAAAAACAGTGCGCTCAGAGATCTGGGGCCCTGAATGCCCAGGTCTAACGACGCCCATGGTTAGAGACAAAGATCCTCTCTGGGGAAGATGCACGCTACTGCTGGCTCCTGCTGGGGTGGTTGGTAGAGCAGGTCATCCGATTACTGAAGGCTCGGCAGTTTGAATCCTGACTCTGACTGTTGGATGTTGAAGTGTCATAATACTGAATTGCTCCCAGTAGGGCAGTGCCTCGCATGGCGGCGGCTGCCCATCAGTGTGTGAACGGGTGAATGCGAGACTTTGTAAAGCACTTTGGGCACCATGAAGGTGTGGAAAAGTGCTATAAGTGCAGTCCATTTATCATTCCAAACAAAAGCTGACATGTCAGAAGGAGAAACGCCTTCTTTTAAACATGATGAAAGAGGATATAAGCAGGTTTTTGGAAATGTTCACATATCAGAAAGTGAGGAGGTGTTTGAAGGACTGAATGAGGGAAGGCGGGAGGGAAATGTTCACGCAGCAGAAAGATGCCATAACTATATTTGATTGGAGTATGCACAGCTACTGCAAATAGTCTTTTTTTTGGAGTAAGGGCAGATGTAGTCAGTGTTTTACTGTGAAACCTAAAAATGTATGTAGGGTTGGCGGTGCAAAAACTGCCTTCCCCACTAAGCTGTGGATGGCAGTGACAGCTGATGTGTGTAGCCCAAGTTAAAAAAAAAAAAAAAATACAGCATACAACTTTAGCAAGCTCTTTTCAGTTTTTTTTTTTTTTTCTTTAAAACATGTGCAGCAATATTACAGAGGAAACAAGGATGGGTTCCCCTTCCCACACCAGAGCTCCCCACACTGGCAACTGGCCCTTATATAAAGGCCCCAGCCCAAATCATTTGACCACAAGGGTGGAGGGGGGGGGGGGTATCCAGAATTGATATATACATTATGTACAGGCTCTACCAAAACATCCACAATAAATCATAATAATTTTACTACAATTTATAAATCAATATCCTACACCAAAAAACCCAAACAATAAACTAAATATAATTTCACTTTCTTCCCAAACTCCCCTCTCCCTTCAGTCCACTGTAGTTTCCCCCAAATGAAGTTGATGGCTCACATCAGGCCCTTGGTACCACAGTTATGGGCACGCATCCATGACAATAGTTCAACCTCAAATCACCTCAGAGAGAGAGAGCATTAAAGCAACACCAAAACAATTTAACAACAAAATCAATTTTAACTCATGTATCAATCAACTACGTAGGATCCATCTTCATCAGATCAATACATAATATGAAATAAAGAATAAGAATGAGCAAAATCCACATAAATATGTGCTTGCAGCTCCCTCACAATGTAAGAGTCAGAAGGTTGATGCTTTTGAATATCC
This sequence comes from Apogon hyalosoma, assembly GCA_037367295.1. Lineage (NCBI taxonomy): Eukaryota > Metazoa > Chordata > Actinopteri > Kurtiformes > Apogonidae > Apogon > Apogon hyalosoma. The sequence goes on along the minus strand of JAPQRP010000012.1, from coordinate 1,303,826 downwards.
TCCACCGATCCTTCAACGAAAAATGACCTCGAGATTATACAAATCGATGGTTTGCGGAGCGTTTTTTTTTTCTGCTGACTGGAATGACCTCGGGCAGGTGAGCTGATGCTGTCAGAATCAGGGTTAGAAACATCCCTGTGGACATCAGTGATTACGCCTTCTATCATCATCCTGTTTCCGACAAGAGTCACGTAAAACAACACAGCAGACTAAAGGCTACAGGCCTGATTGATATTCACAAATCAGTTCGTAACAGCAGGCGGAAGAACACACCAGAAAACACTCAGGACGACCAAAACCACCGACCAATCAACGCTACGTATCCACAGACTGCATCACTCACTGAATCAAGTATAAAGCTCAGTTTCCACACATCTGTATTATGGTATTATCAAGTTTTCTTCTTCAAACTAAAACTCAAAGTCAGGTATTTTTACCCTCAAAATAACGCTGTGTCCTATAGTCTTCACATGCTGCATCAGCTGATAGTTTACATTATTGCTCTGTTAGCTTAGCTCTGTTTTAGACAGAAAACAGCCCCAGTAAAGCCATAAATCATCTCTGATTTCTGTACGGTTTATGTTGTCAGTCGCTGCACTAAAGATCTGTTTGGAATCAAGCAAATCAAGTCAGAACTGTCACAGTTTAGTCTGAACCGTGGATCGACAAACGACAGCTTAGCAAAGATAATAACATCCTACAATAACTTTATACCTTCGTAAACTGTAGAAACAAACTCGTGTAGAAGAAACACTGTGATTTCGTTGTTAAACTCTATTGATTTAAAGCTGTGTCCAGTGGAGAAAACAATTACAGTGCTTCTAGCGTTTATCACTTTGTCACACTGATGTTACATTGATATACATGTACATTTTTACTTTTGAAATACTACTTTTATATTTTAAATCTATATTATATTTTAAATTGTTTTTTTTTTTTAGTGTATCTGTAATTTGCACATATCTTTATAATCCAGTACATTGGTGTCTTTGGTAAAACTTCAGAGTCTTCAGAACTTCTAATCAGTCTGGTGATAATTTCATTTTTTTTTTTTTTTAATGTTTGAAAGTAGAAATACTGCAGTGCTTTTAAATATTATTAAATATCCTTCTGAGACCCAGATTGAAGGTAAAAGGTTTGGCTTTTTTTTTTTACATTAAATAATTGTCTTGATTGGAAGCTGAATAATGCAATTTTTTTTCCAGATATATATTTTTAATTAATTTCTTTCTATGGAATGCATTTTTTTTTTTTTTTTTTTTGTAAAGCAGCTTTTCAGTAAAGCTGTCACACTCTATCCCCTACAGAGGACAAAAAATACTTCACTGGGCTAGTTAACTTTGAACTTTGCAGTTTTTTATGTTACAAAAAAGGCCTGATGTCATTCTCACACCATAAAGAATTTTAATGCTTTCGTTTACATTTAAGTTCCTATTATTTAACTTTTATTTAACCAGGTAAGTTTAGTTTATTAGTTTATCAGTTTTGATCCTCATTAGCTGCTGCACACCACAGCAGCTACTCTTCCTGGGGTCATTAACAACATTAAAACAGAGCACCACAATTTCCCACAACTTGCTCAACAAACAGGATGTACACAACAACACCAAAACCAAAATTCAACAACAAGCACACGATGCAAAACAATAACAATAAAAATAATAGTACCGACAACAGAAGAAAAGAATAAATAAATAAACCCAAAAAAAACAGCTCCACAACAAACAAAAGAAAAACAAACCATCTAGATGACGTCACTGTAGGATGTGCAGTAGCTCAGACAGTTATTCTTGGGTAAATATGAAAATTCTTAACCTGTTAGAAAAACTGACTGCTTCAGTTTCTGAAATTAAAAATTGTGGCAGTGTATTCCACGCCGCCATTGCCCTCTATTGCACACTTCCCTGCATTTGATTCATCCTACAGGCAGGCAACAGGAAACGTAAGTTAGTTGAGAACTGATTCTCATTACATTACATTAGTCCAATCATTGTGTTGCAGTAACACAGCGTGGATGGCAAAACCCATTTGGACCATTTACTTTCTAACATAATTTCCGACAAACAGTTTTTATTTCCACGTTTTATTAACTTTAAGCAAAAAAAAAAAAAAAAAAGCCTTGTGACTGGTTAAAATGTTATAATATTAATATGCACAAATGGAGAAACACTGATGTGAAATGTACTTTTTGCTCAGAGACATTGAAATTATATGTTATATTAGTGCGTTGACCCGTGGGGGACCACAGGTTCTAGATGTGTTAGTATTTACGAAGGGAGAGCTGACTTTAGGGAAAAGATGTTAGTCTATGTTTTATAAGTACTGACATAAAAATTAACTGGTAAATCATGATATTTATTATTTTACATATGATAGTTCATGTATTTTGATTACAGCTGTTTGAATTGTGATAGTTATATGTACACCACCCCCCCAGTTTGTTTGGTCAGTTTATTTGTTTCTTTTATGTTAACACTAGCAGCAAAACTATTGGTTGAATTCATACCAGATTGGGTTTATAGATTGCCAGTGACCCAGAATAGATCTGCGTACATTTTGGGAACACTAGGTCAAAGTTTAAATTTTTATGAATTTTTAAAAGCGTTTTTTCCCCCATTTACTTACAATGGGCAAAAATTCAAATGTCAATAAAAACATCAATTTTGTTTCAGTTTCCTTCAAACTTCACACATATATAGAGGCAACTGATGCACACGCATAGACATATGACATCATCTGGATCGATGCCAAAATAAGCTACAATACATGCGAGGGGCGGGGTTTGTTGTACCTGGAACCACTTGTTTTGCATATTTAGTTGATGTAATAGATTACAAATGGTACTGATGACATCCTGGACTTCATCATTGTCAATACCTAGGGTGGGATGTGAAAAGGGGGGTGTTTTTAAAATCCACATCCCGACCCTGAGGGGGCAGTATCCTGGTCCCCCAGCACGGATATTTGTAAGGCTAGTGTGTTCCAAATTTACTAATATCTCCCAAAATACTGTTCCTATCAAGTTGCCGTTTTCGCTAGCCTCTTCCTTCGCCAAGAATACATAAGTATGCCAAACTGCAGCAGTCAGCTCTTTCCAGATTTTGCGTGATGCCCGAGACACACACACACACACACACACAGAATCCACTTCCCTTTTAAAATATAAGATGAGTGGTTGCACAAACATGCAATTGCAACATTTACCCTGGTGAATGGGCTGATCTTTGCTTTAATTCTGCCATCAAGTGTCGAATTGGGTATTTAAAGAAAGAAAAAATATGTAAAATTATTCAGAAAGCAGCCGGTGTGTCCCCTGCCCCCATATGCTGTTTTGTATTTAAATCCATTCTCTGGAATAACTTAACATTTCCAGCAGATATACAGATGGTCATTAAGTGTGATCTGATGCTACTTGTAATGGAACATGTATTTTCTCGTATCGCTGTTTCACTGCGATGGCTCAACAGTCATAAAGTGAGAAATACATAATTCACAGACAGATCTGAACCCGCAGCAGCCTCCGCGGTACCATGATGCAATGCAGCGTAAAGATGTTATGGAGCAAGGATCAAGACTCAAACTGTTTGTTTGACATAAAACCGTTCACTGGCGAAAGTGTGAATACGCAGGATTTACAGAATTAAAGTAGACAAAGAGTCCAGTCCACCAAGTGTTTTTATTCAACTACTGTAGAAATCTGAAGTCTTTTCCTTTCATTTTATAGAAACTTCTTTTTCTTGCACATTCAGGACATTTTACCACCCAGACTAAATTTATCTGACATGGATAACTTTAATTAACTAGATTTTTACAGAAAACATGAAGAGTGTGTAAATGATGGTGTTCTGTTGTAAATTAAACTACCTACGAGTACAGCTGGGAGGAATAATTTAGCTGAAGGACAGAAAATTCATCAGGAACTTTTCCGGTAATTGTTTTTTTTTTGTTTTTTTCATATGAAATCACATCACGGTTACATCTAGTTCAATGTGAAGATTTGCTACTTTTTTTTTTAGCTACTTATTTGTTTGTTTGTAGATGTATTGTACATTCCATCTGTTTGTTTTTTTTAAACCCATAAAGACTTAGTGCTACTTTTGTGGCAGCTCCAAAACGTTTTTTCTCTATATTTAACATTTCTAAAGTGATTTATCACCATCTATTATGACATTATCCTCTGAATTTTGTATTTTTTCAGTGAATATCAGGTATTTTCCTATGTTTAATTTCCTAATCATGTAGATGTTCATAAAAGTTCAGATTAACATTGAGGGTTATTGTATCAAAAACAGAGAAAAACTGAAGGAAAAGTGACTTTTTCAGCAAAAATATATCATTAATTGAACATAAACTCAGTGTCTCCATCCACTGTCATTGATCCAACTTCATGGGTTTTACTGGTGAATCAACGTTGTAGAAGATGACAGTGTTTCCGCGGTAACTACAGAGCTTTTGAACATCCAAATGGGTCATATCTGATGACCATGAAAAGATGACAAACTGCATTTTACATCAATTATTTACATGTATTGACAGGATTAGTGGATCAACATGTATTAAACAGTTTAAATCAGTAGATGGTTTTGGTCACCGGTGGCTGTTTGGGTCTTTATGGGTTAATGTACATTATTTTTCCATGGATGACACCCCCCCCTTAAGGTTAAAAGCCAATACATCAGAAATGCCTTGACTGAATGTCACAAAATTTGGCACAAATGCTCGGATCTAAGGATGGACAGAAGGGTGAATTTTGCAAACCAAGAGTCACAGCTGCTGTGACATTTTCTCTGCCTGTTCTCGTGAACGCTATATATCACGAAAGCCCTGAGGGAATGTCTTTAAATCTGACAATAAACAAAGTGATACAAGAATTAACTGATTAGATTTTGTGGCCAGAGGTCAAAGGTCAGCGTTGTTAAGCTATAAAGACCCAGAGCTACTTTTGTGGCTGTTCCAAAATACTTTTTTCTCTTTTTTTAACGTTTCTAAAGTGATTTATCACCATTTATTATGACATTATCCTCAGTGAACATCAGGTATTTTCCTGTATTTATTTTACTGATCATGTGTCTGTTCATAAAAGCTTCCATTAAAGTTGAGGGTTATATCAAAAACAGAGAAAACTGAAGAAAAAGTGACTTTTACAGTAAAATATATCATTAACTGAACATAAACCCATCTGGTGGCAGCGGTCAGGGTAAAACCATTATATCCCCAAAACCGAGTTTTGGGGATATAATAATCAAACAGGATCTACGTGAAAATACCTGCTTTTTGCTTAAAAATGCAAAACACAGACCATAATATTATAATAAACTAACACGTTGACCTGTGGGAAATCATGTGTTCAAGATGTGTTTTTTATGCAAGGGAGAGCTGGCTTTTAGGAAAAGATGTTAGTCAATTTATTTTTTTTTTCATTCTTTGTTTATTCAGAAATGCAAATCATACAAAACTTCCCTTTTGGGTGATGATAGTCTATTTTAACATAATTCTGTTCCTGTTCTCTTTCTCCTATAACCTACCAGGCCTGTCACAGACCGACCACTACCATCTCCTGACACCAGGGGGCACTCTAGTGTTTTAAATACTGACATAAAAATGGTTTAAATGATTAATATCTCCCAAAATATTGGTGCTATCAACTTGCTGAGACGTTTAATGTAGAGATGAGACTATTCCTCAGCTGTAGATACAAAATTGACCGGTTAAAAATGTCTCTGTTTCTCAGAACCGTGCAGACACACACACACGGACGCTCTGAGCCCTTCCAGTATTATAATAGACGGTGATAAATCGCTTAAGCAAAGTAAAAGTTAAGAGAGAAAACTTAATTTGGGAACTGCCCCAAAAGTAGCACTGGATCTTTACGGGTAAATATATGAGCAAATACTAATCTAAAATATAACAGAGACACACTGACGGAGACTATTTTACCGCACAGTGATTACTTTTATGTACAGATTACTTGCATAGCGGAGGATTTACAATGTGGCATAAGTAGTTTAACTGAACTAAAAGACCTGAATACGTCTTCCACCACAGATCAGACGTCACCGATTACCGGTTTCTCAATAATACTTCCATAAAGAAGTTTGCAGTGGTATGAAGTCAAAAGTGAAACTTGAAGCGCAACACCCAGCCTACCCCACTTCAAGGACACAAAATCGATTTCCATGCCTGCCCTCCACCCACACCCACTCCCCTTCTCTCTCAGCGGGTCTCTGAAGCAGCAGTTTGAGCATTTCAGAATCAGGGCTGTCTTACGGTCTACTTATCGACCTGGACAAATCTCGAGAGATCGGGAACAAACCGACTGCTGTAGCCGTGGTCGTCATCTGTGGGTTCTGGGGGAAAAGCTTTAAGAGACGGTTTGCCGTGGCGTAGTAAGGAGCAAAAATGAACTGAAACGGAAGATGTTTGATTAGATCATTCAGATTTATGGCAGAAGTTTACATCGGTATTCTTCTTGAATAGATCTATGGCCAGGCTGCTGCACTTCATCAACAGAATATGACAGTGTTTCCCAGCCTTTTTGAGCCGCGGCACATATTTTACATTAGATAAATCACAAGGCACACCACCAGACAAAAATGTCACAAAAAGTAGATTTATTGATATATGATGCAAATCTGGTCTCAATTTACTTCCTCAGTATGAAACCTGGGCCTGTTTAGTTGAACACAAAGCTGATATTCTTGCAGGAATTGAAGAAAGACAAACACAAAGATCTTCCTCAACAGCTCTGAGGCTCTCTTTTTTTTCATCTTAGCAGTCATCCATGAAAAGCCCACCTTTCAGAGATACGTTGTGGAGAAAGAGACCAGAACTGATATAGCTTTGTTTGCCAGAATGGGGAACTCCTTGGCATTTGGAACAAGAAAGCTGAGAGGGGTGCGTCAGCGACCCCTCGGACAGACCCCCCCGGCTTACGGATTGAGGTCTGTCGTATAATAGTCGCAGAAAAAATGATTAGACCATCTAAAATCATCAGAAACAATGGTTATGCAATCCAGTCCTAACTCCTGTGTGAATCATGTGGCTAAAACAGACAGAAAAGAAAACATGGAATGAATAAAAGCACTGTTTTTGTCAGTACAATGACATAGATATTAATGTAAGAACTGAAGTGATTTCGGTTATTATCAAGAAAACATGGAAAATGGATAGATATCAGCTCTGAAATTCAACTACCATGAATTACTTTTGTTGTTATCAGTATATTTGTCCAAAGAAATGGACCTTTAGTTGGACCAGGCATTAAAATGAACAAGAGATTGAAGAAAACAAGGGTGGTCTAAGAATTTCTTTCGCAATAGAGGCATATCCCCTCACCCCGGCCGCTGATCCACACATCACTCGTGAGGGGGGCTTTATCAACAGAACGCAGCGCATCGGGGGGGTTCACTTTCAAAGGGAGACTGTTGTTGTAGAGTGGATCATTAGCACGTGCGGTCGTATGCATCTGTATCGCACCCATCAGGCGAAACTGGATAATCTTCCACAGCACACCTGATGATTTCTCACGGCACACTTGTGTACACTGGTATATGAGACCGAAATGGAGTACAGAGGATATAACCCTAACCCGAACACCACCGCCGCCGGATATCCTTGGTGTGAAGGCGATAACTGGGACAGATTTGGTTGGATTTCTTCTCCCTTGAAAACCAACATAGGGGACCCCTAGTGGAAGAACCCTATCGATTACAGCTTCTCTTTAGCAGAGAACCGTGCCGGTGCCGGTTCCCGCATCTAATCTCAAACCAGCCGACGTGTTCACACCAAAAATTATAGCGTTCGGGAACCAAAAATGTGGTTCCTGACAGGCACCAAGTACATTTTTTTTTTTTGTAATAGCTATGAGGCTAACATCATTCATATTCAATCCAGGTGTTTCTTCTCTAACAAGGGTCTAGGAAACAAAATGATAATGACAGATGTTATTATATACTTTTGTATTGGGATAAATATCATTGCATTGGTTAGTTTGGTTTCAGTCGTTAGCTTTGCTTCCAAAATGCCTCAGAGATGTTTTTTTAACTTCAGAACTCTCGACATTGATTTTATTTTTTTGTGTGTGTTTTGTATTTTTAACCATGGCTGTGCCTTTAAATGTTCTACCTCTACATTTCTAAAATATTTTTCATGCTCTGACTGTAAATAATAATTTTCTGCCACAACTAACCATCTACTTTCTTCACATCTCACTTAGGAAGAAAAATTTCCGAGTAAGATAACATAAGATAAGATCCACGAGCTGTTGTCACTTCGGGCGGAGGACTCTACCAATGCTAACATTTGTGGAACGGTGAAAGACGGGCCGACTCCGGACCCCTTTGATTCCGTAACGTAGGTCTGCTGTGTAAAAATCCAGCCTGTCTCACGTGTTACTCCTTTGTTTGGCTGTGGAAATCAGTCGATGGTGGAAAAAAGGTGGGATCACTATCTCACCTTTTTTCCTGGATCTCTGTGTCTGAGTGTAGACAGATCATGTAGAAGACAACCATGATAAAACACGCAATTAGGGCTGCACGATTTTGGCCAAAATAAAATTACGATATTTTTCCTCGATTTTCTGCGCTGCTCCCACTCTGGCGTGGGATGAAGTTTGAGGTGCTGGAATAAGTCGGTCGTGCTGCTGTCGTTGACTGATACCGCCTTCAGGCCGAGTTTACAGCGAGGAATGGTTTAGTCTTCGTCGGAAACTTTGAAGCCGTACCAATTCCACATAACCAACTTCCTCTTGCTATTTTTAGCCACGAACTTCTCACTCTCCATAGCAAACCTCATTTTTCTACTGGTGTGTGGAGACCAAAGACTTAATTTTTGTTCCGTGGCAACAACAGCGTCTATCAGGCAGATTGATCTCAAGAAATGCTGTTGTATGTCACGCCAGTTCTTATGGCATTTGGGGCGCTATACATACACATTTTCGACCTTTTGCGTGTTATTCAGTGCCATTTGATTGCGTGTCAATTTACAGCAAGATCTCCGGTTCACATAACTCTAACCCTCAGTGCGTGGTGTTTGACGCATCGACTCAGGTCGGACAGGGGTCTAACAACGCATGAACATACACTCGGAAAGCTTATAAAACACACAGATAACACACCAATTAAAAGTGGAATCTATATTTACGTGAGTCATGATATCACGTTGTATCTGGACTGAACGCTGTTGTCGAAAAAGCACTAGTTTCACCTCTGTGCTTCAACACAGTCGGCTGAACGGCTTGAAAAAACAGATGACAGCCTCACAGAAACAAGCCCCACCAGCAGATTCAGTAGTAGATTCACTCCCCAGACAGAAAAAAAAATAAAAAATCCACCTGCATTTAACTAAGCAAGTAATTGGATAATTACTGCAAGTGATTAATATGTTCTAGTTCTTTAACCCTGACTGATATATTGAGGATCTTCTCATGCTTTAAACAACCGTCAGATTGATAGAGGCCATAAAGATCAGACTGTGTTTCAAGGTCTAGATTCAGCGCCTAACGTTATGTGTCTATAAAATGACGTCAACTGAACCTGAATATACCGAAAGACCACAGCGTTGTCAGATGAGAAATGACAAATTATCGTATCAGAAGCTTAAAATTAGCGTGTTTTGAGGAAAATGATCGCACATATCTGATCTGACGTTGCTCGGGATCATCTCCTGCCACAGACTGTGTATAGTAGAGCTTATAATGCAGTTTTACCTGTAAATAAACTAACACTGTCGGAAAAAAGCTGCCACTGGAGGAACAGCGCCCCCACCTGTGTGGAGGAGGATGAGCCGCTGCACTGAACAGCCCAGAATATCAGTCAGATTGAACCGTCTTCGAAATCATCCTACATCAGGGTCCTGTATGATAAATATTTTGAGACTTAACCTGTTTTATACATTAGGAATAAATATCAAATGAATCCACTTGAATGACTAAAATGCTTGATAACTGAAGAACTTGCTGAGGACTTTCTAAATCAAAAATGAAAATCAGGTGTCTCTTCAGACAACACTTTACTTGAGCTGCTGTAACCTTAAACTTTTAGAATCAAAAATGAAAATCGCAATCATGCGTCCTTTCAAATAGCTTTTCATCTGAGCTGCTGAAACTTTAATAAACTTTTGCTTATGTTTCGTGTTGCCGTGCTACACTACCAGTCAAAAGTTTGGACTCACCGGGTTTTGCTTTATTCTCACTGAAGGCATCAAAACTATGAATGAACACATATGGAATTATGCAGTTAAAAAAAGTGCGACAAAACTCAAAGCATGTTTTATATTTTAGATTCTTCAAAATAGACACATTTTGCTTTTGTTACTGCTTTGCACGTTCTTGGCGTTCTCTGGATGAGCTTCATGAGGTAGACACCTGAAAAGTTTTCCAACGGTCTTGAAGGAGTTCCCAGAGATGCTGAGCACTTGTTGGTCATCTGAGGTCCATCTCATACCATTTAAATGAGAAGGTGAGTCCAAACTTTTGACTGGAAGTGTACGTCGTGCATCACTTGCGCTACATTGTGTGGCTGTAAAGAGGAATGTGAGATTATGCGCAACATCAGTAATAATAATAACTTTATTTGTATAGCACCTTTCATACAAAAATTGTAGCCCAAAGTGCTTCACATCAGTTAAAATTTACGAGAGAATGAAATTTTCATAAAAAGGCTTAAGACAGGGGTGAAATAAGAAATAAATTAATATTGATTTCACACAAAATTATAGAAAAGTACACAAAATAAAATGAAAGTTTCACAAAATTGTATAAGACAGGGGTGAAATAAGTGATGCAATAATAAATGATTAGACCTAAAATCATAAATTTCAATAAAATGGAATAAAAACAGTGGACATTCAGAGTTAGGGTTTGTAACCCCACTTTTATCTCCTTCAAAAAAGGCTAATGAAAATAAGAACGTTTTTAATTTGATTTTAAATATATTCAGCGAGCTGGCTTCTCTAATGTCCTTCGGGATTGTGTTCCATAACTTCGGTGCATAGTTCGCAAAGGCTGCATCCCCCATTTTTCTTTGTAATATTTCTGGGAGTCGCTAGTAACCCTGCGTTGGATGACCTTAGCGTTCTAGTTTGAGCGGAATCAATCGAGTTTGCAGTGTATCTAGGTCCTGTTCCACTTAAAGCTTTGTATCTTCTAATCGATTGTGTAGGTTAGCGGTGGCCCGTGCAGGGAAGCCAACCCTGGAGCGATGTGCTGTCTCCTCTTGGTTTGAGTTCGTAACCTGCTGCAGAGTTGTGACTCAGCTGAAGTCTGTCTGTGGGGCTTTTGGGGAGGCCTGTGAAGAGTGCGTTACAGTAGTCGAGCCTGCTTGAGATAAAAGCATGTCCTCATTTTTCAGCATCCTTTCGGTTTATAAGCGGTATTACTTTGGCTACGTTTCTGAGGTGGAAGAATGACGTTTTAGTGACTTTCTTCATGTGGAACTTAATGGAACTTTCTATAATGACTCCAAGACTTGTCACCTCAGGCTCAGTGCAGGATGCATCCTGTTTGTGTTTGCTAATAGCCATTTATTGAAGGGGTCAAACTATCGTACGTTATGTGATTTTTGGAATTACTGATCGTACAGAGGGTGAAATTATCATACAAATACAAAAATTATCATACGTCTGGCAACACTAAATGACCAGTTCTAAACATCAGCGGATTTTTTTCTTGGTTTGTGACAGAGACGTATTCCGAGATGATAATACCAGGATTCATCGGGCTCAGATTGTAAAAGAGTGGTTCAGGGACCATGAGACATAATTATTACACATGGATTGGACACAACAGAGTCCAGACCTGAACCCCATTGAGAATCTATGGGATGACTTTGCTCATTGGTTGGTTCTTCTGTCACAAATACAAAATATTGTACCTCATGCTGTGCATCACTCTGTCTGTTTAAAATGTTCAAAATGTTCTATAAATAAAGTAAAAAAAAAAAACAAACAAAAAAAAAAACAAGATATTGGTGAAAAATCAACACAACTTGGGACGGAAATAAACGGTGTGACATGTATCGTGACATTGTGTTACAGTGTGTGTCCGGTAATCAGACCTGAAGGTGGTGCAAAAAAATTGTATGTGCATAGTGTTTAGCCCTTTATCGGGCAAGTGACTATTTTTGGTCATTTCCACATGCGTTACAAGACAGTGACAGTTCCAGTGAGGACAGTGAGGCAACAATCTCAGGTCCAATGTGGTCTCCAGGGTCTGTAAGGTCCGCCTCTGCGTGGACAGTGAGTGGACCTGCGTTGTTCGGTACCATGAAGTAATGGTACTAATGTAAGGAATGATGTTCAAAGGGATCATGTGGATGTGGACAGGGGTCTGGATCTGCTGGATGTTGTTCAATGTCAGTACAAAACAAAATGAGGGCCATTCTGTTTCTTCCTAGTTTGTGTGTTACAAAAGTAAGCTAAAGCAGGGTACACGCAGAAAGATAATCGGGCTGTTTTTGTTTCATTTTTCCCCTTTCCCGACCAAGGACGGCAAACACCGTATTATTTTATGTCTTATAAGATCATCCTGTGGTCTGAGGTGTGTTTAGAGTGAATCTGAGTAACTGGAAAAGGGTCGGGGCCGACAATAAATATTAACCTTTTCAAAATCTTCGTGCGTGGGGAAAGCCGACGACTCCTGAGTTACGACTCCAGGAACTGTGACGTAGAACGGAATGCGGCCAATCAAGAAGCGAACTGACTGAGGAACAAGGAAGCAGGTGTAAATAAAAACAAACATGGCCGACCTGACCTGTTTCTTTTTTTTTTTTTTTTTTTTTTTTTTTTTTTTTGTTTGGGTTTTTTGTGTAAAAAATAGTCCCAAGAACACCATCGTTCCCTTTTCTCGTCCGTCCTCTTCCGTGCTGCGTTTTCTGGTTGTTGTTACGCTTCTTCTTCACGTTTGATCACAAGGAATTTCCGTCTTGGAGGACTAGATTCTGGATCGGTGGTGGGACAGAATCGTTATGTGTGTGGTGTGTTGTTTTCAGATTGTCGGAGCACGCCACACACTACGATCAAAACTGTTCAATGCCTGATTTTTTTTATCTTCATGGGGTCTGGAACAGATCAAAAATCTCTTCAGATTTTGAAATTCCTTATGTTTGTCCCCCGCTTTAGCTTAGCTCCCCATTTTATCAACTCGACTGCTTCTTAAAATGCGCTAGTTTCGACTGTAAAAAGGTTAGAAAATATGATGCGAGTCCTTTTGCCCGTTTTTCCGGAGCACTTAGAACTTTCAAAATCTAGCAGTCATTTATAGTTTACTGCCTATTATAATTCTGCTAAAACGACTTCTTCTCCAGCTTCTAGTACAGGTGTGAGTGAAATCACCGTAATGACCCAATAAAACCTATAAAGCGCAAAGTCTCAGGTTTAAGAAACTGCTGGAATTTTTCCAATTGCATAAACAGCGAAACGGCCGTCCAAACTGGGTATGTCAGCGATGACACGTCAGGTTTTAAAGAGTTAATAGAGTTGATGAGAAAATCGATTGAACTCTCACGTCCGTCGGTTAAATATAAGGCTACAGTGGAAGCAGGTGACCTCGCGCTGACCTTCTTGACCATCCTCTGGTTGCCTGGAAACCTATTCATACCTCAGCAAGGGATGGAGAATGGTGAAAATAGTTTCTCAGAGCCGGAGTTTGAGACAGAAGAGGGCATCAAATGAACTCTGTTTCATTATTTCACTGCCAGAGAGGAATCAGATGTTCCTTTAATCAGGATTCGGATGCATTTTACTGAATAAATGTAACTTTTCCAGGACTTTCCATGGAACTGTATGTACACGAACAGAGGTGGAGGTGGTTTAACCCCGGAAAGCCTGAACCATTAAATCACTGACAAAAAAATTCCAGTTCTTTGAAGCTGGAGCTTTTATTGGTTCTTCTGAACAACAAAATTTCATATATCAGTTTCCATGGAGGAGTTTGAATTTTGTATCATATTTGATACATCGGGTCTCAGTGCTCAAATATTATTTTTGAACTAGAAAAGCACTCAGAGAGCTTAGACCTCCGCCAAGGTCGATCACCCCCACCACCACCAATCACCACAAAAATGTAATCATTCGTTCCTTGTGCCAGAATCAATATTTCATAAAAAATTTCATGAAAATCCATTCATAAGTTTTTGAGTTATCTTGCTAACAGACAGACAGACACACCCTGATGAAAACAAAACCTCTGCCGTTCCTTGGTGGAGGTAACAAACAAAAACATAATATAACTCTTTTTCAAAACTGTCAAAGTTCTGCCTCCTTCCTCATTAATGTCAGTCTTGTAGTGTGAACAAAGTCCTCCCCCTGGTGGATTATTTGTGTATTGCACGTTTTTAATTGTATACATCAGGTTTTTCAAGAAAAAAATATCACACTGATCACGTAGAGGGCTTCAAAACTCATGTATCAAATATGATATCTTTGGTGTTATTGGGTTAATATGGTATGAGACTAAAATACTCTCAGTACAAGGTATTTTGTAAAGATTGTACCTATACAGATTGAAACTTCTATCATGTTTTTGTTTTTGTTTTTTGTTTTTTTTCTTAGTCAAATAATCATAAAGCACAAGGTGTCACTGCACCCAAAACCTCCACAAACCAAAGGAAAACCCTCAGGTCTGCTCCATTTTGACACTATTTTTCAGTGACAGGTTTTCGGTCTTGTTTTGTGAATTTCCTGACAGACAAGCCTCAGGGACGCAAAGTCACCACAGTGAAAAAGCTGACATTGATTATTAAGCTCTAGTTTCAAACATAAGCTAAAAGTATGGATTCTAGAAGAATTTTGGACGAGGATAGATAAATAAAAATCCACTCAATTTGTATCCCTGTGAAATTACAGCCCTGAAAGTAAACATTTACATAGTTTCCTTAAAAATGTGAATATTACGTTTATTATTTCCACATGTGCATTACAACTTACAGATCACAGTGGATCTACAAAAGCATAAAGCATTTAGAAACAGACAGAATATTATTAAAATTGCACTTAGTTCTACCGAGACATTTCAGGTTGTTTCTATTTGTTCGGATTATTTAAAGTTTTCTGTGAAAGGACAGCTGGTAAATGTAAATATTTTCACTTAATTGTACTTTTTTTTACACTAAAACAAAGAGGAAAAACTTTGAGTTGTCATTATTGTATTGTTTATTTATTATTTATGATAGTATTTTACTGGTCTGACCCACTTGAGATTAAATTGTTCTGTATGTGGCCCCTGAACTAAAAGGATTTTGACACCAGGGAATGTCAGTATCTTCAGTGTGATTTTTGCTTTTCACAAATTCATCCGAGCTGAACTGGACCCCTTGGTGAGCCGGTTTTGGCCCACGGGCCATATGTTTAACACCTGAGTCATAGTTTTGGCTTTTTTACATTAAATAATTGTCTTGATTGGAAACAGCATGATGCGATGTTTGTTTGTTTTTTTCAGATAGATTTTTTCATTATTATTTATGGAATGTCCTTTGCAGTGTACAGTGTTTTTTTTTTTTGTTTTAAATAAAGCTGTAAAACTTGTGTCCTACTGAGGACTGCTGAGTCCCCGAGGATATAACACTTTAAAAGCATCAGGCAAACATTTAAGCCTCAGTTTGACAGTGACATGATGCAGGAGTGACATCTAGTGGCTAAAATGTCCAATCACATCAGTATGTAAGAGGTTTAGGGTTTAACAAGGTCCTTTAACATATGTTTTCACTTGTGCTATTGATAAATTGTTGGGCTTAACAAGTAATGTTTGACTATATTAGAATAATATTGGATTCCACCCAAACGCACCTCTGAATGAGTCCATCTGACTGTTCAGCTCCACCTTATAACCACATCATTACAATTACACACAGCTCTATTTTTGCACACTTATGTATATTTCTATAATTATCATATTAATAATATATTGTCTAGTATATATTGTACAAATTAATGTTCTAATTTTGTGTTATTAGTGTTTTTGTATGTATATTTGGTATTTATGTATGGGTCGATATATAATTGATGGACTTTTGAAGTCCATGGAATATATCTTGTACACATCTTTATTAAAAGTAAAAATATATATATTATTTATTTTTATTTTCATTATGATCATGTCTTTAAAAATTCTATAATTATTTAATTACGGAAACAATCACTTATTAATAAATGATCAATAAATGACTGGATATACGAAAATGTCAATTAAATAACTGTCCAAATTTAATAAAAACCACCTTCTAATTAACTAAACAATAATAAAATGAGCTTTTTCAAAAATGGTTTTGATTGTGTTCTTTTGATTCTTTTTCAAAACTGCCATTTTTTATCCCCAGACTGTGACTTCATGTACTTTTATACACGTGTGCCTGCATTTTTGGTTGAGATTGTACCCGTTGTGTGTAATAAGAGTTCATTTTAATAAATGTATGAATTAAGGATGTATGATTCGCAGTAAATTGTTTTACTGAAAGGTTTTCAAAACATGAAAATCACAAAAGTGCATGGATATCATACGAATAAGTGTCACTAGAACCATTCCAGCACCGCCTGGTTAGTGAAATCAGTTTTTTTTGTTTCCTCATTTGAGCAGACTCTAAAACTTGACTATGAGACAAACTTTTTCCATACTGTAGTAAGACTTTCGCACAAAATTCCAGACTTTTCGAGGTCTGGAAAACAGCGTTTCAAAATTCCAAACTTCAAAACTTGTGAATGCACCCTGTATTAAATAAAAGAAATGGTGACATTTTATCAAAAGTCTTTATTTTAAGAGTACGCATTACAGCCATTTAGAAATAGCACAGTATTCTCTGGTCGACTTTTGTAGAAATAATTATCAAAACGGCATAAACATGATAAACTGTACAAGAAATTACAAGCATACCTGCAAACAAAGAGCACAACAACCTATAAAACGTGGGGCAGGAAAAATTAAAACAAATGTACCGACATCATTCAGCTCCAACTCAGAATCAACTCCTTCCCAGTTCTAGAACATAAACACATCAGGTTGAACAAACGACCAATTTTTTCCTTGTATCTTCTTATAAAAAGTTAAAAGATTAAAGTTGGAAAAATATATGTCTTTAAAGCTTCAGCACTATAAATTTATTAACAGCTACAACATAAGACACTGGCAGTAACTTCGAAAACAAATGCCCACAGTCATGCTCTTTTCCTTTAAAATAGGTATTAAACATTTATTTTCATTATAAAAAAAGACACATTGTGTATAAATATAATGCATTATTCACAAATTATATACATGTTTTCTCTGAGTGAGGCTTTCACTCGCATCGACCGGTTGCGATCCGTTTCGCGAGGGCGTAACATCACACTGATAAAGCTTTCTCTAAGACGCTGATGTCGATCAAGGGCAGAGACGCAACTTCGAAAAACACTCTGAAAGAAAAGGAACAGATTTACATGTTAGAAAGTCTACACTTTAAATGCTGACGCTTCTTGGTAGTGATGTTACGTCTGACGCTCAAGCCCCGAAGCCTAAAGGGGGCGTGTCCAAATGAAGCCTGTCTCGAGGCCTGTATCGAGTATCACATAACCAAATACAGACGAGGCCCTGTTCGCTGAAAGCCGTGACTGCCTCATTATGGGATTGGACTTGCTTCGTCGGTCCCCTGTGAGCAAATGTTTTCAAATTCTAAGGCTGGGGAAGTTCTATTGAAAAAAGAAGGAACCACCTGGTTTTATTCTTGAATAAAAATCAATAAAGCATCCCCCGACTGTCCTGTATCCCAGTTACACAAGCACTTTCTGAAACTGTTCATCCACAAATACAGCCACATATTGTGTGTGTGTGTATATCAACCCCGTCCCCCCTCTGGTTTTTACATCCCTACTTCTGCTGAATGAATTTCATCCTCAGGGGGAGATAACCCCATCAATGATTAAAAACCAACTGAAACAACAGGCAGGTTGTGACAGTTTGCTTCCATGTATATCCTACATTACGGACACTAACTTTCACCTGAGCTGAACTGTCGGCAGGCTCGGAATTAGCGAATGTTTCCGTGCACATAAAGACAGTCACGGAAAAAAATCATTAGACCGTCAAAAGTCATCAGAAACAATGGTTATGCAATCCAGTCCTAAGTCCTGTGTGGATCATGTGACTAAAACAGACAGAAAAGAAAACATGGAATGAATAAAAGCACTGGTTTTGTCAGTGCAATGACATAGACTGAAGTGATTTGGGTTATTATCAAGAAAACATGGAAAATGGATAGATATCAGCTCTGAAATTCAACTACTATGA
>JAPQRP010000012.1:1262623-1279723 GCA_037367295.1 Apogon hyalosoma | reverse complement strand
GATATCTTCACCATGTGGTTCATACAGTGCCTCCCAGTCTGTGGCCTCCAGTGCTCCACGCAGTGTTTCCATGGCCTCAGGAGACCATTTCCTCACTGTCCTCACAGTGACTGGGTGCTGCTGAACCACAGGCTTGTATAATGGTGAGAGCAGGACTAGGTTGTGGTCTGACCTGCCCAGTGGTGGCAGGGCAGTGGAGCTGTACGCATCCTTAACATTTGCGTACAGCAGGTCCAAAGTCTTATTTTCCCGGGTGGTACATGTCACAAACTGGTGGAAGGTTGGGAGTGTGGATGAAAGGGACACATGGTTGAAGTCACCTGTGATGATGATGAAGGCCCCGGGGTGTTTCGTCTGTAATCCCGCAGTCACAGTGTGGATGGTGTCACGCCGCTTCTGCGTTTCCAGATGGAGGAACGTAAACAGTGACGGCGTTAACGCTGGTAAACTCCCTCGGTAAATAAGGGCGAAGTCTGACGGCGACGAGCTCGATGTCCGAGCTGCAGAGCCGCTCTTTAACAGAGACGTGCCCGGGGTGACACCACCTGTTGTTCATGAACACGGCGAGGCCTCCTCCTTTCTTCTTGCCAGTCGCGGTGGTGTCTCTATCAGCTCGAACTGTCTGGAAGCCGGGGATGGTGATGTTAAGAGTCCGGTATCTGCTCGTGCAGCCACGTCTCCGTGAAACACACGATACTGGACTCTCTGTACTCCCTCTGCTTCCTGACCAGTGCTTCCAGTTCGCCCACTTTGTTTGTCAGTGACCTCACGTTCCCAGTGATGACTGCAGGGATGTAGGGCTTAAACTTTCTCTTCTTCATCCTCCATTTAAGCCCCGCTCTGCAGCCTCGCCGTCTCCTCTTTAGCTCCTTGGGTATGGTGGGTCTCTCTCCCGCCAAGAGAGTCGGGTACCTCAGGGCCATCAGCTGGTTGTGAGTGTAAACAATGCCGGCGGCGGTGTTGCAGGCATGGCTCCCAGTGATCCGGAGAGACTCAAGTGCAATTAAAATAAGTAAGAAATTTCCAATCTGCATGAAAAGCATCTCACCGTTGTGCGTAGTGATGATGCACAGGACAGTGTAAGAATAAGATAAAAAACACACACAAAAAACTCTATAAAATACAAAAAACTAACAGAACTACACGGAGCTACTGCAACAAGCTGCCAGTAGGACGGTGCCATTAGTGACCGATATTGAAAAAGAAAAAAAAAAAAATCAATATATCGGTTTGATATATCGGCTGGCTGATATATCGGTTTACCTCTTTTCTTTGCTAGTAGATTAGATTGGAGAAAACAGGAAATAAAAAGGCACTTGCAACAGTAAAATTTGTTAAAAATGTAAATTATAAAAAAAGCACTACTGTTATACAATGAAATAACGTATTCTCACTGAACAACAAACAGATGGATTTTTTGAGTTTTTGTTGAGTAGAGGTAAAGTATCCACATGATGAGGCACTGACTGAACCTACCCATCCTCCCAGCTCTTTACTGATGAGCGCCAACAGCAGGCAGGCGGAGGCCAGCAGCGAGCCCCGCTCCAGGGCCAGGTCCATCTCCATGAGGCTCATCTCACAGTAGTAACGGGCCAGAGTCAACGTGTCCATGTCCGCATTCACACACTGCAGGCAAAAAAAAAAAAAAAACTGTTATGGAGCCTAAACTGACTGGGGTGACAATTCAAGGAGTCATTTGCCGCTCGAACCACCGACCTTGGCATAGCGTCTGAGAAAGCGGTACGGGATGGGGATGTTGATGTCGAAGGACAGCGTCTGCAGGATGCTGACCTCTGTGGAGATCAGCTCCTCCCTCTTGTACGCATCATCACAAATATATATGAAGTCGTCGATACACGGAGGATTGCGTTCCTGCGGGCGAATTCAGGATAAACAATGCAGTGTTATGTTAGGAGTGATCAGAAGAATGAAATAACTGTATTAGAATATTGTACACTGCATTATCAAACTCAAGGATGTGACCGATAAACAACAGCAAAGATGAAAAACACGAGCCCACAAGTTTCCTCACACTGGCTCAATGAAAATGAATTGTCTCTTCAAATATATTCTCACAGCCTGACTGACACAGATAGTGATAAGATTCAATTCATGTTACCTGGTCGAGATAACATGGCTAGAAATCAATGCTGAACATTGTTTTGGTCACATGACACATGCTACATTTCACTCAACTTGATGGGCTACTGTCTTTATTTGTGGTGTGAAAAAGTGCACTGGAAAAACAGGGGGGAAAAAAAGAATAAATCATCCTTGTTCCAAAACCTAAAATGTCACCAAATATTCATGACTAGAGAAGTAACGATATGAAAATTTCATATCATGGTTATTGTGACCAAAATTATCATGGTTATTATGCTTGCAGTATTGTTGAAATATGCTCAAAATGTTCAAAAAGTACTTCTACACACACTGAAATAATTTAACCAAGTTTTATTTTGAAAAACAAAAAAAACAACACGCACAGTACACTTACTGTTGGCAGAAACATTAAAATGTGAACATCTAAACATCAAACATACAAATGTGCATTAAAGATGGCACCTTATGGCCATTAGAGGGAACTGCACTTTGTTAAGAAAAGTATTTTATCTACAATTTTCACATTCAGTGCTCATGTACGACATCTAGTCTTACAGATTTCAGAAGAAATGGTACAGAAGGGACAGCTTCACTCTTTGGTGTACCTTACGTAGAAATCAAATGTGTATACACTAGTGGCTTTCCCATTGGATATATGCGCAAAACTTTACCGTTATTTAGTAAATGTCGAAAAAAAAACAGAAGTGCGTAATGTCAGTTTTTCCATTAAATCACAAACGCAATGATTTGTTTATTATCATAAGATGACACGAGAAGTCATTCCATAAAAATGGCGATGAATGTAAATATCGTGTTAATTTACAGATATGTTCATTATTATTATAGATTACCCCTCTATCCCGTACTAAATGAAAAAATTATTTGGTTTCCTGGTGTGTCCACACATACAGCACCATGTTTCTTTTAAAACTCTTCTTCGCTTGTTGTAACGTATGTCAACATCTGTTTTTTAATTCACCTTCCTCTAATTGCAGAAAAAGGTCTTTCCATTGCAGTTTTGCAAAATATACCATTTGCGCTACACTCAAAAAACCACCTCACCAGCACAAAAACTTTAGAATCGAAAAGTGAGTTTTGGCAAAATTGTTGTTTTTCCATTAGGTAAATTTTTATGCACAAGTTATATTTGTGCAATTTGAGGGTCAATGGAAAAGCGACTACTAACATTAAACAAAGTAATGTGGTGTGAGAACAAGACAACCACATGTAAACAAATCCATAGTGCAGGTGTTTAAAATAAGCAAAACTATATACAAATCAAATGAATCTCTGTCCGTGTGGGTGCCTTAAGCCATGTTTTCAGAGGCCAAACATTGCAAACTGCACATGCGCGCCACGCCTCGAGTGCTGCTGCTTCTCCAGGAAATCTATCACCGTGAGTTTTTCAAAGTATAGTAATTAAACACGGTTTTAATGATCATTTGAACTTGAAACAGTAATATTAACAGAGGGAATTTTACCACGGTTTATCATTATACCAGTAATAGTTACATCCCTATTCATGACATCAACAACAGCTCCCAAAATATAAAGACACTCAAAGTAATTGAGACTAAAAAGCCTGTGAGGCTTTTATCTGCTGCTAACCTTTATTGCTCTGTGAACATCAGAGCTTTCATCCACACAACACTAAAGGTTTTCTGATCGATTTTACTTTTAGCTTAATAATTCCTAGACAGAATGTGTCATTCTGCTTGAACTGTATCCTCACCTCAAACTTGGAGGCTATGAGCATGGCTGTGGATCCAACCAGCTGCAGCATCTCCCTGTGGATCGGAGCCTGGGCCAGGTAGTGGTCTGTCAGCTTGACGGCCAAGTACAGGGTCTCATGGTACAGCTCAAAGTTTTCCTGAATATAGAGAAATAGAGACAGACGAGGTTGAGGTCAGAGTCGTTTGCTCTCGGTTTACCTCACACACAGGCATCCACGATCGCACGGCTCCGTCTGGTCCGTTTCACACTGAAATTCATTCCTTCTGTGCTGTCAGAAACCATTTAAGTTCTTTTTCACAAGACATATACGGACAGATGAAAACGCTGAACACTCACTTGCACTTCCACGAGCCAGTCGATCAGGATCGCCCTCATCTCTGGGTTGAGGCTGGGCTGCTTGGACATGTAGTCACAGAGGACAAACTTCTCCTGCATGAGCACAAATTGAACATAGGCCATGAAATAGTTTCCTCAAGAGGCGACCATAGAATGTATTAGCATTTCCCAAGAGTATCATAAGTGAAATAAACATAAAAAGTGTATCAATTCTAGAAAATAGGATGAAACAGACCCAAAAAGGAAGTGACTTCTTGACGTCAAGTAAATCAAAAGACAAAGTTTGCAACTGGTGAAAAATGTTCAGTGCCAGTTGATGTTGATAGAGTATTTCTCTTTATTTAACTAACTGACCAAAAAAGTAGCAAGTAACTGAGAAAGTAACCTCTAACAATTCAGAAACTGAAAATAAAATTTGTCTGGATACAATTCTTGCAAATTAATGTCCGAAGCTGGGTTTCCATTACTCTCAGAAATGCGCAAAAAGTAAATTGCGCAATTAGAAAACTGGAAATGGAAACACAGAAATGTCACAAAAACTGTCAAAGATCGCAAAAAAGTTTTGACGCTGTCATGAGGTGGTTTTTGAGATGTTTCACTATAGAAGTATTGTGCAAAAGTGTAATGGAAACACATTTTGCGCATTTTCACTAGTCACAGGCATGACAAGTCCAATGCCATGAGAGGTTCAATAAGATAACAGTTCATTAAATGTTGCCCGGGTCATTCGGAAATTCTGGACCCACAACTTGTTGGGGAATTCTGTACAATTCTCTCCTGTTAAATGCAGATTTATAAATTCAAGACTTTTTCAGACCCTGCGGGAACCCTGTATTCAGATGTGATGAATCCTTGTTTAAAATGACATTAAACTTGTATTAACTCACACTGAAAAAAAAGATCAGATCTGATTCAGGACCACATATGGAAATGGTTTGGGTTGGACTCGAAAAACACGATAAGAGGCAGTAACCCTGATAAATTCAACTGGAATCAGTTCAAACCACCTCAATGTTTTAATAATCGTCTCAATACTTGGGGCCAATATGATACAATGCATTCGAGATTCTGCCATGAATATTTTGTCACCATTGGCAGCTTTCTTTTACCAGTATGGTAAAGATAACAATTAAAAACATGGGATTTTTTTTTTGCGGGAAATTTTATGTTAAATCCCAAATCACCACCTTGTGAGTAGGGACGCAGCAATTATGCCGTTTCACGATTAAAAACATCACAGTTAATTAAGCGTAAAAGCTCTGCAACACCGTGTTTCTGTTGTCACTCTCAAAAACAGGGAGATTATGCCGGACGTGTTGGTGCAACTTGTACAAAGCTAAAACAAAGTTAGACCAGCGCCGCACCACCTTAAAGCGCCGTGTTTACTCAAGCATAACCTACCTAACCATGGAAGAGGGAACAAGTAGGCACACTGTGTTTCTGCCAAATAAGCACCTCAAGTCAGCAGGGTGCATTTTAGTTACACCAAGAACAGCGAGGGTGTAATCGAAGATAACGGATCCCCAACATACAAAACTTGCGACTAAAAACGCCAGTACCTCTAATTTGATGCAGCACCTGTGGGATCATCACCCAGCTTTACACGCCCAAGTAAAGGTAAAATGCACATTAAATAAATGAGTTAAATTACATTAGTTGCAAGTTACGGCATGAAAATGAATTGGTAAGGAATTAAATGTGTCACAATCAGTAGCATAACAGTGCGAGTTGAGCTCGGTGCAAGGTAAACAAATAAAACTGTACCATTGCGGCGTAATGTCAGTGTATTCTGCACAATAATATGAACTGAAAGGACTGGAAATAAGTGTGCAGTTGTAGATAAAGGCCCTGATGCGGGCAGGTCCTGCAGCCTCTGATTCCTTGTTTTGTTCCAAAAGGAAATACATGGTTAAACTAGAATTAATCCAGAGAGCTGGACCTTGTTTCTTGTTAGTGTTATTTATGTTTCAAAAGGCAGCTATACTGTTTGAATCAAAAGCCAAATAGATATTTTTTCACCATGTTTCTAAGTTCTCTACTCAGGTCAAAAATAATTTTACAAAAAAAAAAAAAAAAAAAAAAAAAACACGTACTGAAAATATTAAATTTTGTAATATATTTCACCAACAGAGCAATGCAGTCAGACGTCCTGCAGCCTTGGATGTTTACAGAATAGAAGTCACTTTTATTCGATTCCAAACAGAGAGATGGACTTTTAGTTTGTCTTTATTATTTTGTACTATATAACTGAATTTCTGTTTCAAAAGACAGCAATAAATAACGCATTAAAACTTCTAAAGAATGTTCACACAATTTTATAAATGACTTGTGTTGTGAAATCAATTAACGCATAATAATCGTGAAACTGTAATTATTCCTTAGACAATAATTGTACCAACAAAATCCACAATGGTTGCATCTCTGCTCGTGAGCTCAAACGGTGTATGGATTATTGGTGGAAGAGCTCACCTCTCTCTGTTTGAGGTAATCAAAGATGTCCTTTGCGTACTCCGGACACATGAAATAGTCCTCAGTGTTCTCAGAGTCAATGTCAAACTCCTCTGGAATCTAATAAAGGGAAAACAACATGAGTGGTTTTTCTTTCTCCAGTGTCAATTTTTCCACAAAGCATTAGTATTTTATTAGCAGTACATTATATTACTTACCTGCTGTTTCTGGAGGTGTGCTGGCACTTCATGGACAGCAGGGGGCGCAGCTGCCACCAGCTCTTCAACTGGAGCCACTGCATCGCTCAACACCTCTGCTTTCTCCTTGCACACTTTGACCTCTTCTACTTCAGAATTGTCTGTGTCTGCAGTAGTCTCCACAGAAGACGACCTACACAATACGACACACTGATTTAAAGGTCTCTGCTGCCAGAGAGAGAGGGGAGGATACAAATCAAGACACTGGAAATGGCGAGAGGCAAACATGGAGGTATTCACTTTTTCAAGTTGGCTTGATTCTTGGCAGACACGGACGAGGCCGTTTTCTTCACCAGCTTCTTAGTTTGCTCCTTCTTTCTCCCAGGAAGGCTGATCTGAACTTTATGAGCCTGTGGACAAAGGTGAAAACAGTAATAACAGTTGGGGTGTTACCAATTCACTCACAAGATTTAGCGATTAACCGTGAAACCCCATTTTGGATATTCATGTGTCATGATTTAGGACTTTGCATGGAGGATCATGGGTATTCCAGAAATGGTTACAAAGAATAAAACTGACAAACAATAAAAATAAATAAATAACTTCACATTCAACATCAACCCTGACCTGATACGGTATTAACATTTGTTTATCATGTTCCCATGACAAGTTGACATCTCCTTGTAACATTGGAAAGCAAACAAACTCATCTTAGTAGCATAAAACAGTTTGTTTTTGCAAATTACTTAATGTGTGAGTAAGTTGTGAATTGGTCAACAAACCTGAAATGCTGATATGAAAACTTCAATCAATTTGTTTGGACTGCTTTCTAACATGGACTAAGTTTTCATAATAAAATCTAAATCTTACCATGTGTATTTTTCTCATTTCTAGAAAAACACTTGGTCACATTTAGATTTTTGCAGCATGATATTGTTAAAATGTTCATCTTTGTTACCAAAATGAGTTTGTTTAAAAAAAAAAAAAAAAAAAAAGTTACTTTGTCATAGTTGTAAGATAATTGCACATTTCCTGTTTTTTATTTGGAAAAATATTGTCTCAGGGAGCAGTCTGGTTGAGTTTATGTGTATTGTTCAAGTAAAAATCTAAGTTATTTTTTAATTTGCACAACAAATTATTCAAAGAAAAGCAAAAACTATTGTTACAATATTGGTGTTTCTTCTAATAAAAGTTATAATTGCACCACTGTTATAATGTTGTTGGGGTTGAGGGGGGCCTGGAGATTTTTCATCCTCCAAAGGGGAGCCTGACAGAAAAAGATTGAAAATCACTGATATAAGTGGTTACAACATGGTTATAGATTTGAAGTGGATGTAAACTGGATAATCCATTTCCTCATTTGGAGTGGTGGAGTGCTGTTCAGGTGCACTCGGGCACCACTACATATAAGATTATGTAGTGATGTCATCTCCACAGGCGTTTCGAAATTTTGGATGTCTTTGCAACTATGAAACAAATGTTGATAAGACACGTCTGTTACACTGACTATTAAGATGAAGGTGATTCCTCAAATTCAGAAATGTGGTGCAGCCTCGGGCTCTGTTCAGACCAGGCATTAACATGTATCCCCGGTGAGCCATTTGCATGCGGGTAACACAATGTGTTACCAGCGCTAACGCAAAGTGTGAAAAGCACCCAGGATGCATTCAGATCTGATCTGATGCATTCAGGGCTTACCTGGGACACATGCCCACATAATTTTAGCATGAACAGGAAGGCTTCCTGGGATGAGCTGCATGTCATTATGCCAACAAAACAAATGGAATGGTCAAAGTTGTCAAATCAATCATTTATTGATTAATTTGATGTAAATTGATACAGTCGCAGGTAAAGACACACTCCACCTTAGATGCGGTCGCCTCCGAGTGCCACAGTGAATTAACTTTGCGAAAAAACATCTCAAATCCACCCTGCGGAACTTGATACTATACCGTCTGATAGGTTTTAGGCTATAGAAGAGCTTCTTTATTTGCATCTTGCATGAGAATCTCAGCCATTCAATTACAAGAAAATCACTCAAGATGTATTTGGGAATGTAGTTTATGTCTGGTGTGAAAGTTTGGCTTCCAGCTGTGATTGAATATTTCAGAATGGATGTTAATGTGAGGTCTAAACAGGGACTCACTGCATCTGGAGTGTTTTCACACCTGGCATTAGATCTGGCTCCTTTGATGGGCTCATTCAGGACGCATAATAATGCCAGAGGTCAACACGGCCATTAACACATTAGGAGAACAAGTCTGGGTAATGTCCATTTGACAACAGGAGCTTTGGCAGCTACCAGGACAAACACAGAGTTAGTTTAACACCAAGGTGAAGTGACAGAACATACATTCACACCTGAGTGCAGTCTGTCATTCACTCAGAGGCACACTGTCTAAAACCAATACCTGTGATCAATGAAGGTGTACATATTGGATCAATGAAAGGCATATACGCCTGTTATAGTCATTGTGTGGGTGTGATTTCAAGTTCTTTACAAAAATGTCAATTTGTTTTCAATCCAATTCTGATGAAACTTTAATCAAAAGCAGCTGATTAGCCTGAACAAGTAGACTACCAGTTAAATTTAAGACTTTGTAAGACTGCTTCAAACAGAATTTAATGCCCATTTCACAGCCGTTCCTCTCCACTCATGTCAATCAGGTCAACAATGATCCTTTCTCCAACCAGACATTATTAAATTTACATTTCCTCAAGCTCAATTTTCCCTTGCGAGCCGTCCCTTTAAGGTGAGGTAGGAGATGTCTTCCTGGAGCATTTTTTACTATATTGCTTAAAATCTCCTTCACACCCAGACTGCAACCAATTAATGAAATTCTCCAACACAAAAATTTAAAAAAAAATGTAGTCACCTGTGGAACAGACAGGACCGAAAAAACACCATCCAATCATTTTAACCGGCCTATTAAAATGATTGAATGGTGATACGTCTATCAAACTCGACTGCCATTTGTCCCTCCCCCCTCTGTGCGTACCCCTCTTCATGCATGAATCGCACGTTCTTAGAGGCTTGGAGCACTGGTACAGGAAATGAAGCCAGAGCTTAGCTAGTTATATTAGCTATCAGGATGTAAAGTTCACCGGAAAGCTGTTTTATCACTAACATAAATCACTAGGAAATGTGACGTTAGCCAGATAGGTATGAATTGGGAATGTTCTGCTGACAAACAGGGGTGTTGGAGGAGACTGAACGAGGAATGCATGGATCCATGAGCCGGAGCCAAAGCCAGAGGCAGGCGAACTGATGAACTGCAGAGCTTGTGAACCCTTGGGAACAAGCATTGCGTGTGCCAGTATTCTGGAGGCGTGGCTTCGGAGAGATGTCTGAAGAAAGGGGTTTGGACTTTTGAATTGTGTATTTTCAAAATGTAGGTTGCTTGCACCATTTTTCCAAGATCTCCTACCCCACCTCTAAAGTTCCCAAACTCAACTTTCTCAGGTGATGGCTGCACGTGTGTTGGGCTGAATGTTCTGGGATCGTTTCTCACCGGGGCCGGCAAAGTTAGTGATAATTCGTTCCCAATTTCAGTATAAATTGTCGTATTGAACAGGTGGAACTGAGTAGACCAACATTACTTTCTGCCTAGCTTGGACATTTAACAGACACATTTGAACACAATACAGCCAACAAGTTCATAACATAACTTAAGACCTACCATATCAAATTTAATACCTTTTAAAGACTTTTAAGGTATTGTCTGACAGCAGCACTGCACAATGAGAAAAATGTAGGATGTCTGACAACTCTGTTGAATTTCTGGATGGAATTCTACCTTGCAATACATAAACATTGAAGTGGGCATATCAGACAAACATTTCCATCCGCCTTAATTAAGATACATTCTGAACATGTCTCAACCATGGTATAGACTATTAAGAGCTAAACTATCTCCAGATGTGGATAAATCAATCTGTGGGCAGTAACCAACTTTAAATAGAGGTATGAAATCATGACCCATGCATCCTGAGCTCAATGTATTGAATCAAACGTTAACATTTTGAGTAGGAAAAGATGGTGGTTCTGAATAAAATTATGTTAATATAACTTCTTATTGTTTGTGGTTCAGGTAGTCCTGTTTCTTGTGCACAGTCACATAACAATGATAATGCTTCTCCTTTATAAACTGCAATATGTAAGGGACAATCAGGCACCACTAGGTTCATATGACATGGAAGAAACAGTCAATTTGTTTTATACATGCAGCATGAACAGCAGAACAAGACGTCTGCATGAATTAAACCACCCAACAAAGGCCAAAACTGGCATTACCCTGACTTGTTTAATAATATTTGTAGAAGAGATAAATTACACAGCTCCATCTGGGTTGGTACTGACAGACAGAAGAGAGCTATGACAACTGATGTTGTGTTTAAATGTTACACATGAATACACTCTTGAACAAAATCTTAAAACCAGGGAAAAAATGACAAGAATTGGTATTTTACAAAGGTTGATCATAACCAGGTTGTAAACAGAGCTTCAAAATCCAAAAAGGAAAAACTGGAACAAACCAGAGTAGGCAATTTATTGAAAATGCATTTTAGCTCAAACAATCTCTTCATCAACTGATCAAAAAGTTGAAGACCATAGCCTTAAAAAGGGTGCACAATTTCTGGCTCTCATGTCATTTTCTTTCAGGCAGTCATACTGTCATGACCTCCTGATGGCAAGGGCAAAAAGGATTCCTGTCTTTGAATGTGACAGGGTTGTTGAGCTGCATAAGTAAAATCTCTCACAATGCACCATCACTGCTGAGCTTAGATGCAGTGAGACAGTCATTTTAAATTTCTTAAAAGATCCTGAGGGTTATGGGATGAAAAAGTCAACAGGTACACCCGGAAAAAAAATTCACCTGGAGGAATCGACAGGCTGTCCGTGAAGACAGAAGTCGATCCTCCACCCAAATTAAGCTCTTACTGATGCCAACTGCAGCTCAACCATAAGGGAAAGGCTTAAAGAACAATAAAACATCTTCAAAGATCATGCCTCCTCCCACGCCACAAACTTACCTATTTGGACTTTGCAAGACAGCACCAAACATGGGACATTGAAAGGTGGAAGAAAGTTTTATTCTCTGATGAGAATACATTTAACCTGGACAGTACTAATGGCTTCCAGTGTTAATGATCTGACAAGGAGGTCCCACTGGAGATGTTTTCCATGCGGCACAGTGGAGAAGGCCCCATCATGATCTGGGGTGCTTTTCATTTGATGGAATAATGGAGCTTCAGGTTGTGCAGGGGCGTCAAACAACAGCTGGCCATGTGGACATGTTGCAGCGGGTGTCCCTCATCACTGAAGGTCCTAGTCTGTGTAGTAGGCTAATGTCTGGGTCTTTCAACAGGACAACGCCCACCTGAAGAAGGGCTGGACTTCTTCCAGGACAATAATATTGCTCTTTTGAACCACCCTGTATGTTCCCCTAATCTAAATTGCATTTAGAACATAATTTCCAGACCATGAATGCGCTTTGTGAGGCCATCTTCATCACCTAGACTACATTCAGACAGCAGGTCTTATGCACAATTTGGATTTTTTGGTGAAACCCGATTTTTGTGTGCTGGTTCATTTTGCACATTACATGCGACTTCTATCAGTTTTGAGTATGAACTGAATGCGACCCTGAAGTGACCCTGACATAATACATGACCATGTAGACACGCACTGCATTTACAGAAGTAAATATGTTTTTCCCTCTGCTTCTCCTCATGGAGCACAGAATTGTGCCTTTTTTCACATTTCAATGACATAAAGGTCAGATAAATGCGACCTGGCTGTTCAGACTGAGGTCGCATTGCAAAATATTAGATATGTATCGGATTTAGGACCACATATGAAAGTGGCCTGAGTCAGATTTTAAAAAAAAAAATTGGATTTGTGCTGTTCAAACTGTCTTTAACAGATCGGATACAGGTCACATATGGGCAAAAAAAAAAAAAAAAAAAGGATTTGGGCCACATTTGTCTGCAGTCTCAATGTAACCATAGAGTGACATTGCCATCAGCATCCTGGAAACACTTGCATCATGCATGCCTCAATGAATTTTTGAAGTGGTCAACAAGAATGGAGGGGCCACTAACTAGAGTCATTTTTTGGCACTTGTAGTTCCATCTCTGGGGTACGCTCTTAAACTTTTGATCAGCTGATGACAGGGTTCCTTCAGGTTTCTACAAGTTCAATTTAAGACTACTTAAAACAGAATTTAATGCCCATTTCACAGCCATACTGGCAAAAATTCAGGAATCCAAGAATTTAGGAAAATTTTCATAGTTTTTTCCCATGGTTTTAAGATTTTGTTGAGCAGTGTATACTTTAAAACACTAGACCATTACCAATTATCAACTCCAAATCACAATAGATGAGACACAGCAGCCAGTTCTGTAGCTGTTACCACTTTATCTGCACATTCAGGTACATTTCAGAGTCAATTCAGAAAACTGTGATGAGTTTGTCATGAGAACACTTGTTTATGGCATAGAATGAATGTAAATATGCCGCATGTACTCTTTTGTGTCAAAAATCTGCCACATAACACTTACATTTGTGATGTCAATAAAAGCTGTTCTCTTCTTCGGAGCTCCATGAGGAGGGGAGGATGACCTCTTCACCTGTGGGCCTTCCCCCTGTGACATACAAACAAAAGTTAGTACAAAATAAGAAAACTGCATTTATTTCTAAGCAGGGTTGGTACACACTTTTCAAGGTCAAATTCAAGCAGTTTTCGAGCACTTTTAAGGGTCATTTTCAATTTTTTCCAGCACATCGCCTTATCGCTGGACTAAAACACATACCTACATGAATACATACACTCATGATTATTTTTATCACTTTTGATCACAATGGTGTACATTGCATTACGCTATGAACATCTAAAACTGTTTCATCATAGCAAAAAGTTTAGAAATTAGTGAACACAAAGTTTTATCCCAAAAAAGGGAAGCCACTTGGTGTTGTTCAGACACACTCACACCGAGACAAAGATTAAGATTTTTAAAAAAAAAATTACCTGGAGTCGACTTATAAACACCTGGGAATTTCATTTTTTTTTACATTAACTTTGTTTTTCAAAATGTATCGCGTCTCGGTAAGTAGCTTTGGTTATAATTACAAACACTTTCAAGCCCTTATACAAAAATTCAAGCACTTTTCAGAGCTTGAAAACGCAACAAGCCTTTTCAAGGATTTCAAGCACCAGTATGAACCCTGTCTAAGACGCTTCAAAACAGTGCTGTCACAAAAGATCAAGAGAGCATTAGAAGAGTAAAGACTGCAACAGAGTAGGACAAAACAACTTAGAAAATGCTTCACCAAAACAAGAAATATTTTCAATAAAGTCCAACTTCAGTAAATGAACAGAGGCAAACAGCTCTTTAGTTGCCTGTTATTAATCAACGACAGTATCCTATAAGTAAATTCTGCAATGGCTGCTTTGTTTACATCATTTTCACCGGATAGAGGCTGCCCATTGAGGACAAAAAAAACAAAAACGTGCAAAGCAAAGATAACCCAAAACGCATATTTCTTGCAACTACCTGGTTTTCAGATGATGTAGCACTTGGCTTGGGTATCTTGCTCCCGGCGACCACTATGGGCTTCTTTCCCCTCGGCAAAGGCATGTCTGGCTCCTTTTACCCTCTTAAAAACAGAAACATAGAAAAACGCCAGGTTAACATTCAAACCACATGACACCGGCGCGTTCAGTTAGCATCGAAGCTAACTAGTAACAGAAAACACAGAGAAGTATGAGTAAACACCACTAGAAGATTGTGTCGTTATTTACGTTGTTTGCTGGGTGGAGCATCTACACATGAACGCATAAAACCTGTCAAACACAGCTTACCCTTTCTGTAGTTTTGTACTTCCCGCTCGTCCTTTTCTTAGTGAATGAAAGACTCCGTGCGTGTTTTATTGTAGAGTTTTTAAAAGTCCGAGATTATCGCGTAGTGTCGGACACCACACGAGAGAACAAAAGTGTTTCAGCTGTGAATCAAAATTTACTGCGCCGCGCTGTCATTGGCTAGAATTTGAGCCAGGCGGACCAATCAGCGGCTCGTCAAGGATGCCTTTGTTAAGGGGGCGTTGAGTTTGTTAAACCGGCTGAGCCCGTTGTAAAAAACTGAAGCGGGTTACCACATTTAAATGCAACAAAAAAGGAAACATTAAATAACCACGCGTGTCCGTTTACTAACATAAAGTAATTAATCGTCATTGTAATTGAGTATTTGCTCCACTGGCTCACATAAGTATTCTGTCAGAACTTCACCGCTGAGTGTACAATCAGCTCCGGGCCACTCCGTGCTGCTGTCCGAAAAGAAGCGAACCCTAGACAAAAGCATATGTGGAATTTTCAAACTTATTTGAGCCAATAGCAGCTCCACCTTAAGAGTTTCTTGATGTTTTCCTCCTGAGTAAATCACACCATCCTAAACTGATCGTTATGGTACTTTAACCATATGGCGAATAGTCATATGACTTCAATCCTGTACATATTTCACACACACTGTTCACACTGTCACAACTGTTTACATTGTTTACACTACTACTTTTGCACATTTTATACTACTTTAAGTTTTTTAATCTTAGCCTTTCATACAGTATACCTCCATTTTGTACAGATTTTTCAATTGCACACTTATAGAATAGAATAGAATAGAATAGAATAGAATAGAATAGAATAGAATAGATCTTCATTGTTGCAGGAACAATGAAAATCTGTTTAACAGCTCAGTTCAGTTTAGCAGCAAAACACTTAGTATAGAGTATTAAGAAAAAGTAGGACTGTGCAAAGGCTTCAGAATAAAATATTAATACACATATGCTGTTAAAGTAATGCTAGAACTTCTGAGATGAACAAAATATACAGAAAGAATGTACAAAAGCTAACTACTACAGATGAGAGATATGTACAACAAATAGGATATATACAGGTGGTAGTATACTTTTTAAAGATTTCTGTATAATATTGTATTGCTACTTAGATGTAAGTGCACTGTCGCTGGCAGAGATCACCTGCAATTTCGTTGCACAACTGGTGTAATGACAATAAAACCCATTCTATTCTATTCTGTTCTGTTCTGTATTTCTGAGGGATCAAACTGAGTTCTCTTGCAGTTTACGATATATGGTTGTCATTTAAGGGAAAAAAATACTCTGGATAACAGCAACAGGTGGTAGTGACAGGCATAGGGATAGTTGTTTTTTTACATTTACATGTTTTTGTTGTGATATTTTAAAGAATTATTCAGCTAAACAAGTTTTCGCTGGCTTCTGATTATTATCAGTCATCAGTGGTGGAATGTTATTACTTCTGGTACCGTAGATCCTCAAGTAGTCTATAAATTTGAGAAATTTGGAAATATGATCATCTGAATATTTTCATTTGTGTTACTGCTTCATATTTATATTCTTCCAATACCTCTTAAGGACAAAGATACACACTTTAGTTACACAATAGTTTACAGTTCTCCCCTTTTTGTCCACTTACTGCTTTTACTTTACATGTAATTATACTGATACTACTTGATCTGAATTTTTCTTCCACTGCCTGAAATGTATCCAGATTAATGCTGCTTTATTACTAGTATTTCATGTAATATTGTTTCCACTTAAAATAACCAGATAAGAATTATGTTGCATTTTATAGATTTTATATCCACTATTTATCCAAATAAAATGCTAGAATAATCAATTCTATTGCATGACCATGAAGAGAAATTGCTGTTATAATAAAAGTGAATTTACCTCTGCATCGCACCATCCACTGGATCTGTTAACATCTGACCTCTGACCTTTATCCTATGTGTGGTGGACAGAAACACAGCTGTGCACTGTGAAAGACAGAGTTGGCTAGTGTCACTTTGAAGGTTCAGATCTTTAGAAGTAAGCAGTAAAGATGCAAACTGCTACCAGAGACCGGTGTGCTTTATTAAAGTGCCATCTGCAGGAGAGGCAGCAGGAAACACTGATGATGGGATGCCTGGGTGGTTCATCTGGTGGAGCATGTACCATGACGCCTTAGAGTAGTGTTTTTCAACCTTTGGGTGGGGACCCCACGTGGGGTCGCCTGGAATTCAAATGGGGTCGCCAGAAATTTCTAGTAATTGATAAAAATAAAAAAAAATAAACTTACTAATAAAAAATATCTGGTGAGTTGAGAGAAACAATTACAATCCATAACAGGCATGACAAACTGTGAAGCTGAAACTAAAGCACTGTGGTACTGTTTATCTGTCAAATGTTCAAACTGAAGCACTGTGG